>CM076575.1:577277151-577530051 GCA_034641835.2 Pinus albicaulis | reverse complement strand
TATGATATCGTGTCAGTTGTTGCCATGTCATTCATGCCCTTTATGCTCTAACAAGGGAAGTCATCCATTCGCTACTCAGTCCTTTCCATTTCACTCTCATCATTAGTGTCAGTCTGTCCGTCGCTCTACTATTTTCTCTCGTGCCTTAGTTGGGGACATCTCACTCCCTCACCTATGGCGGACCTCCTTCTGTCGACATCAGCACTTTCATTCCAGAAGCCAGGTCTAGAGGGCGGTGTACCTTGGTTCTAGCTTCCACTCTTGTTCGGTGCCTCGGATCAGGCCAAGGGATCTCTCATTTCCCTTTGACTTGATTGTTTCTCCAGCTCCTTTCAGCATGATTGAGATTCGTATACTTGATGGTCCAGTGATCCAGCAGCAGCTCTTGATGATTCCCGGGTGTGTGTGAGATGTCTCAACCCTCATGAGGGGGTGGCCCTGCAGGTAGCCCCCCACATGCTCGGATGACCTCTTCTTTACAGCCTTCGATGCAGCTCCAGATATTTGATGATGTTGGCCGTAGCCACTTGCAGCGCCTCTTCGACTTGCATGTATCAGTCAGATTTTGTGAGCCCTTCCCCATTTACAAGGGGGCATTTGGGTTGTATTTGTATCTCATGTACTCAGATATTATTGTACCAGTCCTGGCTGTTATCCCAGGCACAGCATGTATGTGGGATTCCTCATTGTATTTTTATCTGGCTCCTGATTATGCCAGCTGTATCTTATGGTTCGGTCCCTTGTTCACTGGACACACTATTCTTTTGTACTTTGTCACGGCGGGCATAGGTATGCCTCCCCCGCCGCCTTCAGCACAGGTACCCTCTCATAACAGAGACTTGTTGCACCTGCGAGTCTCGTCTCCTCGGGGTCTAGTCCTTCAGCACACTATCTACCTCATATTTCTCTCTCTGACATACCCTTTTGTTGTCTAGTGATTGTATTCTTACAACGTACTTCGGTCATACGATTTGCTCCTGACACTCGCACGCTGGGGGGCAATCTGTTACACCATTTTTTGGTCATCTAACCTTTTATCATTAGATGGACCCAAGTACACCATGTAAGACCGGTTTTACCCTAAGTAAAACTACTTTCACTATGTTAAATTAGGAAACCCCAAAAGGAAATATTAAACAAACCTATATTTGTTTGATTTTCCTCATGGAATAATTAATTAAACCATAATTTAATTATTATTCCCAGTCATGTTTAACCCAAAATCAAAGAAATTAATTAGATAAACCTTTATTTATCTTATTGTTTTCTAGGAATAATTATTTAAACCTTATTTAGATAATATTCCTTGTTAAATATGACCAAATCACCCACAAATAATTAAATAAATCACTATTTATTTAATTATCTTTCAACCACTTCCTTAAATAATTAAATAAATCATTATTTATTTGATTATCTTCTAACCGCTTCCTTAAAAAAATAAATAAATCATTTATTTATTTATTTTTGACAAATTAAGGGATTTGACCCAAGTCAAATACCTTTTCCCTCCAACAAATATAATAAAATATTCCATAAAAGTGGATCTAGATCTGGTTAACCCATGCACCAAGATCTAGAATGACCCAATATTTTGTTATAAATAGGAGGGTTTTTCCTACCATTCTTCACCTTTTGTTGCCTATTAGATCACTCTGGATCTATACACTTGGTCACCATTTTCTGCCATTTGCTGTGTGAGCTCCCTTTGAGTTCCATTCTTTGTGTGGATTTTCTACACCAACAAGAGAGAGAGATTTTAGATCTGAAGTGCTGAGGACTTCCAAGAACCCATCCCACTGAGGAGAATTGGATACGCCTTCTTGTTTTCCTCCCAGGTGCCCGATTAATACAAAAATTCTTTCAAACATTGTTCTTGTCTTGTCTATTGGTATATGGAGCAAACCCTTATTTTTACTACTTAATGTCTTTCCATGCATAGATCTGGTTTTTGCAGCTCTTTTCTTGTTCAACTAACTGCAGATCTGAAGATATTGGCAGCCACTTTTGTTGTTAGGGCTATTAGGGATTCATCGTAACTAAAGGTAGTCACCACTGTACATAAAATGAAGAGTTCATACTAACAATTACAATCATAAAAATTGGAAAATTTGCTTCGTTGTGGGTTGTGAGGAAATACAAGTCGATTGTTGCCAAAGGAGTTCTTAACTCAAAAAATGGAATGTATAATTTCTGTGACTTGTCCCAACTAGATGTTGAAAAAAATGTTCTCATTGCACCACAAAGTCTCCATTTATTGAACCTATGTCATAACTCTTACATTCATGAGATATTAGAGAATCCCCTTAATCTCGCTATATATTTATAAAAAAATATGAAAATCCTTTTGTTGAAACCCCTCCAAATACATTTGTTTAATAAAAATAATCTATACTTTTAATAGATACCCCTATTTTTAATGAATACCTCTTTTTATAACACCTTATACTTAGAATTCCTTGTTGGTGAAAAGGGAGGTCTCTGGGCAAGACCCAGGTTCAAGTTTGAGGCTGTTGGGGTCCTGTGATTTAGAAAATTCTCATACTAAATGACAATACAACATCAGAACCACTTTGGAATCCTAGGATCTAGCCCTCCTAGATTTAGAGAGGGATATCTCTATATGTGTTTTCAAAGGGTATGTCTTTGAGGCTTAAGATATGATATTAGGCTAGTTCTGGAGCACAAGGGATTTTTTTTGTTTTTGGTTGGGAATCATTAAAAGAGTCGGTCATGTGCAGTGAAGAAGGAAATCATTGGAAGGATGTTTCAGCATGGGAAGATACGTCAAAAAATAGTTCTAAACCATTGGGCTATGGAGTCATAAAAGGGTTTACTTGCACAATGCTATACAAGGGTTTTCCAAGGGCAAGTCATCTATATCAGAAGATATTTTAAGTTGAGTTGATGGTATGGAAAAATTAATGGGTGAGGTGAAAGAAGCAACATGTAAGAAAACAAAGGGCAGCCTAAGATCAGGTAAGGGATTTAAACCTATCCTACTTTTGACACACTCTCAATAATAACATTTAAGATAAGCATAAAAAGTCACCTAAGATAAAGTAAGGACTTTTAACAAAACCTGCTTTTGGCACACCTTTAAGGGAAATCTTCAAAACAGTTGTTTAAGACATAAACAAGGGATAGGGCTAACCATTAACTTCCTTGATTAAGACTCTAATTAGCCTGCAATGAAAATATCATTCAAGAGAAATAACTCAAGTTCTACTCAGCTAGACATGGGCTCACCAACATTCCTTGACTAGTTATACTCTATTGAAATCATTCCCAAACACACATTTAGTAGAAAACATAAAGATAAAGATTTTCAGTGAGAGCTAGGGTACTTTGCAGTATATCCTACTCTATGTTTGCTATTCTTTACCAGAGAATTATGAACACAGTGAAAACATAAAGTGAATAACAATTACAGTGAGAATAACATCACCAATGATTTAGATCAGGATCCAGTGAATCTGCTTGTCTATTGATGTGCAAAACCAGTTACATACTTTGAGTCCAATAGCTCTTTATAGTCCAATGCTTTTCTTCCCAGCCTACTATATTACAACTACTCAAATTCTCTTACTCAATAAAAATTCAGGAAATTAACAATTTCCAAACCATTACAATGAATTTTCTTCGAATACTTATAGGTGAAAGAGGAAGAGCGCTGCTGAAATGGTAATAAATATGAATTAAGACAGAGTGGGAGAAGTGTTCGAATGCCCATTCTACTTAATGACCACTGCATTAACTGTTTGTATCATTTTGGTAGTTCTTCCTATTTTATGCATATCTAGTAGGCATGGTAATAACTTTGAAATGTTTCTTTGAAGATAATTGTGGTTGAAGTACCCTGTTTGACTTCTCGGATAAGAAAACTGCCAGTTTTTTGGGTCTTGTAGCCCCATGCCTGCTTAATAACTGTTCTGACATTTTTTTAATGAAGTCTCTGTGATAAGGATGGCTGTCATAGTGTCTTTATAAAGTGAAAGCAAACTGCAGGTGTCCTTTGGTGGAGTAATAGCTGTTGTAGATGTGGCATTCGAGGCCTTTTATGTTGATCTGTCTTATCTCCTACATGTACAGGTGGATCGACTTCCCTTTGCACTAGAGGGTTTTATTTGTAATCAATGTCCATGAAACATTGATTAAACTCTGAAATTCGACTCCTCAGCCCCTTTAAACATTGATTCTTTGGCTATGGGAGACCTGTGGATAAATCTACCATCAAACCTGCACACGACAAAAAACTGGTTAAGAAATCCTGTGTTTCGTGGTTTAACTGCAACAGAGGGCTCGGGCATGGGTGGAGGAGCAGTGCAAAGGAGTGGGATATGCAGGTGGAAGAGGTTTTATGAATAAATCCCATGAAAACAGGTTTAAATTTGAATTTGGAATGAAATTATGGAAAGTGGTCTTACGAAACCACGAATGGTTTTCGCGCGGCATTAATGAGGTAAGTGGTATTGATGTGATCGAACGCGATATCGTTCGTTGATCGTCACGTGTCGACCAGGAAACCACCGATTTGGCGTGGATTATGTGCGATTGGTATTATTGGGGAAATGAACATGAAAATGGTTCGGGACCATTAGATCTTCGGGTGGAAGATCAACGGCCGTGGATGGGGGCGAAAAATAGAAATATGCGTGGTGGAAACACGTGGTGGGGCTGGGGTGATGTCACCTTTTTTTGTCGCGTAGCGGGAAGGCTTTTAGGACGGGCGAACTTTGGTTTTCAGCGTTAAAACGTAAAAATTTAGCTATGGGCAAATACAAAGGGAGAAAACCTTTTTTACAAGGGGCGTGGGGGTATAAAAAATAAGGAACAACAGGCTAAGGAACAACAGTTAAGGAACAACACAGCTCAGGGAACAGTAGCTAGGGAACAATAAAGAGGGAACAACAGTTTAGGGAACGACAATGAGGGAACAGAAATTTAGGGAACAACAGCTTAGGGAACAAAAATTAGGGAAAAACAACGAGGGAACAACAATTAGGGAACAACAATGAGGGAACAATAGCTTAGGGAACAACAACGAGGGAAAAACAATGAGGAACAATACTGCTAAGTAACAATTGTTGATTGATTTTTTTAGAAAGCACCATAAGGCTTCAAGAATGAGTAATTTTCCATGAAAATAATCTCTTGAAGGCTCAAGACCTGTTTTAGCCATCATTTTCTATGACAAAAATTTGTTGATGGCTAACAATGGCGCCACTTGGGGATGGCAACTCCTTAGAGGTGTCAAGAACTTCAGAAACTTTGTCTCTAGAATGTAGATCAATCCTTTATCCTTGACAACCCTTTCTTTATTGATCATGCTGCTTACAAAAGATGATCAATATTGCATTATATCAAATCAATTTTCCCAAACAACTACCTACACAACCTACTTTTTTCTTAGCATTTTTTCTTCAGCAGGGTGCACTTGGACTTGCAAACCCTTTGACATCAACATTTTATTCTTTTGAAAACGTGAAAACTAATCTAAATCTACCCTTATTTCTCCATGAATTAAGATTAAACAGTTGAAATCATCACTTCTCTACCTAATCTACTATCTGTCAGGATTAAACTGTGTGACAGATCTAGCATTCTCTATATTCTAAAACAGAAATTGAAACACAGTCAAATCAGGATTAAGTTGTCTGATTTGTAGTGAGACTATGGCATAAACAAGCTGCTCATAGACCTTTATTTGTAGAAAATAAAAGCAAAACTTGGAGGGCTTAATATCTAAACATTACAAGCCTCCTTCATTCTTTCTTTCAGCTCTGATTTTGATCTCTTTTGAGCTATTTTTCTTCTTTACCTGGTTCAAGTTTTTAGCCTGTTAGAACTAGTCTTCTTTGTCTCTTTGGCTTAGGTTTTGATCTGATTTGAGCCATATTTATTTGATTCTTTGGTTCAGATTTTGAACATATTAGAACCACTTCTTTTTCTGTCCTTATCAAATCTACTGATCAGCCAAGATTATTTTTTTTGGCAAATCTGATCTATTAACCTATCAACAGTAAATTGAAATCTATCTAGTCGTGACTAGGTTGTACCACTAGATAACATTCTCTTTAAGTAGTGGCATTTAAGCTTGCACACTTTCAGACTTTTCATTTCATTTTTGTTGGTATGGGGTTTTACCTTTCTTGTTTTTCTAATCTTCCCTCTTTTCTCTTTTCTATTGTTTTTGTATTTTTCAAAATTTTCAACACAAAACAAAACAATGATATTTACAATGAAAAAATGAAAGCTTCAAGCAACGGTTTCAGAGGTAATAATGTTTGAGCATCCTACCATTGACAAGACCCCCAAACAAGTCTGTAACGTCCATATCCTGTAGAAAAAATGCACTATGACTGATAATGGATTGAATCACGTAAGGGCCTTTCCATAAATTGTCAAACTTTCCATGTTTGCCCTTATCTTCTCTCCTGGAATCCCATTTGAGTACTTTGTCACCAATCTTGAAATCACCGGCCTTTGTCCTCTTATCAAACAACTTTTTGATGTTCTCTTGTACTTTATGTTCTCTGTTATAAACTTCCTCCCTGTTTTGCTGAAGATGTATGGTCTGATTTATCCTTCTCATCATGCCATCTTCTTTTGACTGTATTTCTTGGACCAACTTCATCACTAGCACTCCTAAACTGGTAGGAAAAAATGCATCAGCTCCACAAACCAGCTAATAGGGAGACATTCCAATTGATTTCTTTGTTGTCAATCTATCTACCCATAAAGCATGTACCGGCTTTTTGTGCCATGATCTCTGATTTTATTCCAGCAACTTCTTTATGATTTTTATAAGGCTCTTGCTGGAATATTATGCCAGCCCATTACCGTGAGGGTAATAAGCTGTGGAATGACCAAGTACAATTTGATATCTATGGCAGAAATCAACCATATTTTTGGAACCAAAAGCAACAGCATTGTTAGTGATGATTTTCCTAGGATAGCCAAATCTGGACAGGATATGGTCTTCAAGGAATTTTATGATAACCGAGTCTGTGGCATTCCTAGAAGAGATGGCTTATATCCATTTGGTGAAGTAGCTAGAGGTTGTGAGTATCCATTTATGTTGGGCATATGAGGCGGGGTGGATTTCCCCAATGAATTCTAGGCCCCAATGTTGAAAAGGAGCTTCAACAGTGATTAGTTGCAATGGTAGGGGAAGCAGTTTTCTCTTGCCTTCAAAGATTTGGAATTTGTGGCAAGAAAATATCATCTTGTGGACATCTTGGAAGAGGGTGGGTTAGTAATAGCTAGCTCTAAGGATTTTATTAATAGTGGTTTTCCAACTTAGGTGGCCTCCACATTCTCCTTCATGAAACTCATGCTTGATCCTATCTACATCAACCTGAGGAAAACATTTAAGCAATAATCCACTAGAATTTTTCCAATACAAACATTCATCTAAAATGCAGTATTTAACAGCTTTCAACTTTAAAAAACTTGCCTTAGTTTTAGACATACTAGGAGGGACATTTAGATTAGTAAGCACGTACAAAATATCAGCATACCAAGATGAATTGAAGAAACTATCTTCAATAATTGGGGCTGGTAATTCTTCATGTTCATCTAATGGATCTACCATGTTTATATCAAGTGCTTGTAAGTTTTATTCAACCATTAATTGTGCTAGGCCTTGAACCTTGATGAATTTAGTGGGTTTAATTTCCAAATCATATTCTAATATCACAACAATCCATTTCCCTCTTTGCCATCGGGATCTTGTGACAGAATGTCTTTTACCACTATATTAGGCACAAAAGCAATAATGTGAGAGTGTAGGATATAAATTTTGAAATCCTTCAAGGCCTTGACCAAAGAATAGGCTTGTTTTTCCATGATATTGTATTTCAGAGGTGCATCTCTTAATGCCTTGTTAAAAAATGAAATTGGCTGCTCTTGTCCCTCTGGATTTTTCTGTAATAGGACAACAGCCATAGTATGTTTTGATGCAAAGGAAAATATGAGGAAATCCTTAGTGAAATCAGGGCAGATAAGGACTGGTGCTTGGGTGAGTGCATGTTTGACTAGTTCAAAGGAATTATTTGCTTCTAAGGTCCATTTAACTCATGTCTCTTTCTTTAGCATATTTGTCATGTTCCTAAGGAGTTCTACTAGGTTGGGTATGAACCTTCTCAGGAAATTAACCTTTCCAATAAAATATTGAAGTTATTTGATGTTTCTGGGGTGACTTATTTGCAATATACCTTCAACCCTTTTTGGGTCTATTTCAATCCCTTTTTCTGATATGATATGACCCAGAAGTTTTCCCTCTTGGAGACTAAACAATGTCTTCTTGGGATTTAAAGATAGCCCAAAATTTCTACATTTCTCAAAGACTTTCTTGAGGTGAGCTAGGTGTTCTTCATCAGTCTTGGAATAGACTGTAATGTCATCTAAATAAATCACGATGAAGTGTCATATTCCTTCTAAGAAAGCAATGTCCATGGCCCTTTGAAAGGTGGCACCTGCATTCATTAACCCAAAAGGCATTTTCACATACATGAAAGTGCTCCAAGGAGTGGTGAAAGTTGTTTTTAGTTGATCCTCAGGAAGTACTAGAATCTGGTTATATCTTGAAAAACCATCTAGCAAAGAGATCCTTTTCGAACCAACTACCCTTTGTAAGATATGTTTCATTTTGAGTAGGGGGTAGTTGTCCTTTAATGAGGCTCTGTTTAAGTTCCTAAAGTCAATACAGAGCTTAATTTATCATGTTTTCTTTCTTACAGCTACCAGATTAGACACCCATTCTGAGTATCTCACAGGGACAATGATCCCAGCATCATACATTTTCCTAATATATTTCTCAAGCATAGGTATTTGCACAAGGTTTATTCTGTGCAATTTTTTCCTGAATGGTTTCTGTTTTTTTTAAGAGGTATCTTGTGCTGAAAGGTCTATGTGTCATATGCCTTCAGATCTTCATAGCTCCAAGCAAATACATCAGAAAATTCTTTAAAAAGCTCAATGTATTTCAGTTTAATGTGAGCTGGCAATGTTTTCGATAATTTTATCATTTTAGGCTTGTCTTTACTACCTATATTGCATTCCTCAATATAAGATTATGTGGGTTCTATTGTCAGTTTCTTGGCAACATCGTTAAAATCAAACAAGTCCTCTAGAGGTGCTAATCCTTTGGGCAGACCCTCATCTTTAGACTGTAATACCTCTATGTCTTCCTTTCCTGAGATTATGTACTCTTCTGTTTGATTTTTGAACTCACGAGTTATCAGATTTATTTCTGTAATGGGTGGAGGTTATGAGTTATCAAATTTAGACTCAAAGTATGATAAATTTGAAGTGACTTTTATCAGATAAATTTGAAGTGACTTTTATCATACTTTGAGTATAAATTTGGCACTTCAAACTCATTTCTGAACTACAAAAAGTCCTCTATCTGTTTATCTCCCTCAAATACCTATCAATAATTTTCGTTGTCTGGGACAAATGGCCTATACTTTACTTTGACCATGAACTATTTTTTGTCATAGGATCTTTGGCATGAACTGGCAGCGCAGGCTAATCCATTGGCCAAAATTTTTTGCTCTCTAGGGACAAAAACAAGTTCATATTCCTCGAAAATTTTCATAAGGTCCATAACATCATTCCTATAGGCTCTTAGTCTTGGATGTTTGGCAGCGTACTCTCCATTTATTTGTCTAATGATCAGTTTAGAATCTCCATGAACAGCTATCCTCCTGGCTCTGAATTTTTTCAGTAAATGTAGTCCTAAGAGGAGTGCCTCATACTCTGCTATGTTATTTGTGCATTGTAATTTTAGCTTGTATGCATGCCTTTCATCATAATTTTTTTCTGTGTTGTGAAGCCATACACCCTCTCCTGCACCAGTTCTATTATAGGACCCATCAAAACTCATACTCCACAGAGGGCTAGTTTCAAACTTGGTGGTATTTTCATTATTGTTCTCTTTGTCTTATGTGTTCTGACTGTCATTATCCAGTTTTATGGGTTCTACAGTATGTTTATGCTGATCTTGTTCCTTAAAGTTTTCATGGAGTTTAGGCCTTTCTTCTTGAATTTCTTGATTTTCACTTAGTTGATGGATAGTGGATGTGTTAGACTCTGTGTTTTGTTTTATGTAATTTTCAGAGTGAGTAAACTATTTGAGAGCTTCTCCCTCCCTATTTTCTGTTATGTTGGGTGATTTCTCACTATCCAACTCTATTTCACCAAAGCTTTCATCATTGCAGAGAATTAACGCGTCTAGGTCAGTATGGACAAAATAAAGAGGGGCGTTTTCTGATTTTCGTGACTGCTCACCATAAATTTCATGTGTGATTCCCTATAAATTCTTCTAAGTTGACTGAAGACAGGCATGGTGGCATATGTCATGTCCATCTGCATGGTACCTTGAAGCTTAGCACCCTATGACCTTGAAAGTAGCATGCCATATTTGGGAGGCACATCAGGCACTACTACATCCATCACCATGCACTTGGATAGGATTTGGGTCAAGTTTACACAAAGGTCTTTGATCAGGCCTAAGCATTTTACTTTACTTGAGTCAAAAGAATACAAATCTTTTTATGGCCTGGTTATCTCAAGGCCCAATCTCTCCATGATTACTTTGGGCATGAGGTTATGAGAAGCCCCTGAATCATGCATAGCATTGTGCAAAATGTTTTCATGGATATTCAAACTGACATAGAAAGGAGGGACTATTCCTTCTTGGAACTTCCCTTCAATTTTAGGACCAAATAAAAGGGCTGGATAATCGTCATTTAAGTTAACCGAGTCGTTATTTTCCACTATGTTAAAAGCTTTTAAAACCTGAAATTTATATACGTCTTGAGTGACTAACTCAGTGAGGGGGATAGAGATTTTGATTTTAGCAATTTCACTTTCTAAGCTGAAAGGGAACTGATTCTTTGAAAGGTTCAAATCTGTCTTCTTAGTCACTAATTTACCAGCAAAATCAGCTTGCTGGTTTTCACTATGTACATTAGTTAAAAAAAAATTTCTAGGGGCACTAGCTGAAGTACTGGTGCTGCAAGGGTAAACACTCTATTTATCAGAGGTTTGAGTGTCTTTGCCTTTGTTTTTACCAGAACTAGTAGCTGTTGTTTTGTTGTTTTCAGCAGCCTTCCTAACCACTTTTTCAGATCTATTTTTACCAGCAGATTCAAAGGTCTTTGTTTGGGAGGTTTCTTGGTTCTTTTTTCTTCTGAGATCATATTGTTTGTGGACCTCCATGATATCATTCTCAAAGCCTTTCCTATAGTCTTCAGATTTAGAGCCTTCATTATCATAGTATGTATATGTGGCCTGGTCATCCTCCGTGAAAAAGGAAGGGTCTTCATTGCTTCCTCCCAACATGTTTATAACGGTCCCCTCTGGCTCTTCTATCATTTCCTCATCTTCATCAACATACTTTTCTTGGAATGGAGGTCAGATATGTTGATCAGAATCTCTTTGTCTCATTTGAAGGGGGTTTTTCCTAAAGTTCTGGTTCTGATTTTGGGTCTGGTTCCTATTCTGAGCATTTTCTTGGACAACTAACCTCTCCATCATTTTTTCTAACTTGTCCATGTTCTTGGAGAGATGGTCTAGTTTTGAATCAGATGTGAAAGGTGCAGTATCTTCCCTATATGTCACTTTATTTTCAGACCTCATCCAAGCTCTTTTCTCCAACATTTTATTTTACCCCCCATTTTACCCCCCCCCCCCCCCCCTCCCCCCCCCCCCCCCCCCCCAACCCCATTTGTTTATGAATGTTTGATGTAAAGAAGGGAGCTCATTTATACTATTAGGAGTCAAGCCCTTAAACCATTTCTTGGCTTCTCCTCCTAGACTTTGGGCAAATATTCTCATCTTAACAGTCTCATATTCTATTTCCTTATAGTCAAAGGCATCATTCATCTTGTCTACGTGCTATTGAGTAGTAGTGGATTCACTTCCTGTGAAATGAGGAATTATGGACTAATATTCATTTGGTAAAGGAACCAGAGGTTGTGGTAACACTAGTGGAGCATACCATGCTGCCATGATGGGATTTTGTAGATGGAATGGAGTGGTTTGAACAAAAGGTATATGGGTGACAGAAATGCTTGGACCAGCAAGAGATTGTTGAGCAGATTTGGGATGAGAGAAACTAAAGTTATGAATGAAATGAAGATCCGGAGGTGTGGATGATGGGGTTTCTCTTCTACCAATATGTTGGCCACTATATTGTGGTGAACTTGGAGGCTCAAAGTCTGTCTGATTTATACCACTAAGTGACTTAGTTCTTGGTAAATTACTTGGGAAATCTAAGTCACCTTGGATCTCTTGAAGAGCTCAAAGGTTTTTAGGGACAGAGTTAGCTCTATGAACAGGTCTGACAATAGTTGGATTCCTAGATACAGGAGATTTCCAAAGAATGATTTCAGGATCATCAACTATTTCTGGGGGATTAGGGTCCGGGTAGGCTCTAGTATGAATTCTTCTTGAAGCCAATATGTTAATATTCAGACCCAAAGAAAAGAAAGTTAGCCAGATGTAACAGTATTTAGAGGCAAACTAGTCTTTCAACAAGAAAAACTTAATCCTCAAAGTTTCCTAATCATGGGTGTGTATGATGTTTTAGTGGTAGTGGGGGTTGCCCCCAGTGGAGTCTTTGTGAAACCAGGAATAATCAGTAGGCCTACTAATCACCAGTGGAGTTTATTAGTCTTTTAGGAGTTTTGGAGTCGCCAGGTGGATAATTTCAAGCGTTTTAAGAAAAATTGCTATCCACCACAGTAATTAACTACCAATTTAGGGATGTTTTGGGTCTTCTAAGCTCTAAAGAATATAGCAAAAGTGTTTTACTCAGCATTTCCCCAGTGGAGTCACCATTATGCTGGGGTCTTGTGATTTAGAAAATTGGCATACTAAATGACAAGGCAACCTCAGAACCACTTTGGAATCCTAGGATCTAGCCCTCCTGGATTCAAAGAGGGATCTCTCTATATGTGTTTTCAAAGGGTATGTATTTGAGGCTTAAGATATGATATTAGTCTAGTTCTGGAGCATAAGGGAGTTTGTTTGTTTTTGTTTGGGAATCATTAAAAGATAAGGTCATGTGAAGTGAAGAAGGAAATCAGTGGAAGGATGTTTCAGCATGGGAGGATAGGTCAAAAAATAGTGCTAAACCATTGGGCTATGGAGTCATAAAAGGGTTTACTTGCACAACGCTATACAAGGGTTTTCCAAGGGCAAGTCATCTATATCATAAGATCTTTTAATTTGAGTTGATGGTATGGAAACATTAATGGGTGAGGTGAAAGAAGCAACATGTAAGAAAACAAAGGGCAGCCTAAGATCAGGTAAGGGTTTTAAACCTATCCCGCTTTTGATACAATCTCAAGAATAAAATTTAAGATAAACATAAAAATTTACCTAAGATCAAGTAAATACTTTTAACCAAACCTGCTTTTGGCACAACTTTAAGGGAAATCTTCGAAATAGTTGTTTAAGACATAAACAAGGGACATGGCTAACCATTAACTTCCTTGATTAAGACTCTACTTAGCCTGCAATGAAAATATCATTCAAGAACAATAACTCAAGTTCTACTCTGCCAGACATGGGCTCACCAACATTCCTTGATTGGTTATACTCTATTAAAATCATTCCCAAACACACATTTAGCAGAAAACATAAAGATAATATTTTCAATGAGAGCTAGGTTACTTTGTAGTATATCCTACTCTATATTTGCTATTCTTTACCAGAGAATTATGAACACAGTGAAAACATAAAGAGAATAACAATTACAGTAAGAATAACATCACCAATGATTTAGATCAGGATCCAGTGAATCTGCTTGTCTATTGATGTGAAAAACCAGTTACATACTTTGAGTCCAATATCTCTTTACAGTCCAATGCTTTTCTTCCCAGCCTACTATATTACAACTACTCATAGTCTCTTACTCAATAACAGTTCAGGAAATTACCAATTTCCCAACCATTACAATGAATTTTCTTTGAATACTTATAGGTGAAAGAGGAAGAGTGCTGCTGAAATGGTAATAAATATGAATTAAGACAGAGTGGGAGAAGTGTTCGAATGCCCATTTTGCTTAATGAACGTTGCATTAACTGTTTGTATAATTTGGTAGTTCTTCCTGTTTTATGCATATCTTGTAGGAATGGTAATAACTCTGAAATGTTTCTTTGAATATAACTGTGGTTGAAGTACCCTGTTTGACTTCTCGAATAAGCAAACTGTCAGTTTTTTGGGTCTTGTAGCCCCATGCCTGCTTAATAACTGTTCTGACAGTTTTTTAATGAAGTCTCTATCATAAGGATGGCTGTCATAGTGTCTTTGAAAAGTGAAAGCAGACCGCAGGTGTCCTTTGGTGGAGTAATAGCTGTTGTAGATGTGGCATTCAAGGCATTTTATGATGATATATCTTATCTCCTACGTGTACAGGCAGCTCGGCTTCCCTCTGCGTCGTAGGGTTTTATTTGTAATCAATTTCCATGAAACATTGATTAAAATCTGAAATTCGACTCCTCAGCCCCTTTAAACACTGATTCTTTGGTTGTGGGAGACCTATGGATAAATCCACCATCAAACCTGCACACGACAAAAAACTGGTTAAGAAATCCTATGTTTCATGGTTTAATTGCAACAAAGGGCTCAGGCGTGGGTAGAGGAGCAGTGTAGAGGAGTGGGATATGCAGGCGGAAGAGGTTTTATGGATAAAACCAGTGAAAAAAGGTTTAAATTTGAATTTGGAATGAAATGATAGAAAGTGGTCTTACAAAACCACGAATGGTTTTCGCGCGACATTGAGGAGGTAAGCGGTATTGATGCGATCAAACGCGAATCGTTCGTTGATCACCACTTGTCCACCGGGAAACCATTGGTTTCGTGTGGATTATGAGCGATTGGTATTAATGGGGAAATGAACGCGAAAAGGGTTCTGGACTATTAGATCTTTAGGTGGAAGATCAACGACCGTGGATGAGGGTGAAAAATAGAAATATGCGCAGTGGAAACACGTGGTGGGGACACGGTGATGTCACCTTTTTTTTGTCGTGTAGCGGGAAGGCTTTTAGGGCAGACGAACTTTGGTTTTCAACGTTAAAATGTAAAAATTCAGTTATGGGCAAATAAAATGGGTGAAAACCTATTTTACAAGGGGCGCGGGGGTAGAAAAAATAAGGAACAACAGGCTAAGGAACAACAATTAAGGAACAACACAGCTCAAGGAATAACATCTAGGTAACAGCAACAAGGGAACAACAGTTTAGGGAACAACAACGAGGGAACATCAGTTTATTGAATAACAGCTTAGGGAACAACAATGAGGGAAAAACAATTAGGGAAAAACAACGAGGGAACAACAACTAGGGAACAACAGTAAGGAACAACACTGCTAAGGAACAGCTGCTAATTGCTTTTTTTAGAAAACACAATAAGGCTTCAAGAATGAGTAATTTTCCATGAAAATAATCTCTTGAAGGATCAAGACCTGTTTTAGCCATCATTTTCTATGAAAAAATTTTGCTGATGGCTAACAGAGGCCAACAAGGTTTCCGCAATAGTCTAGAACAACACCGACATTTTCACCTAGCTCTAGAGAGTAGGGCGTCTCACCCGAGGCTTTCCGCCACCTTAGTAAGATTAGAAGCTAGATCAGGTAGAAGGAAAATGTAACCATAGAGAACAACAATGGAAACTTGGAAGCAACAAGCATATCTCAACTCTATGGAGAAACGATCACTCATCAAAGCATGTTTAGAAGGGTGAATTAAGATTTAATTTAAGAATACATTCATTGTAAGCAAATAACCATCAATCAACTCGCAACATTACACACAGCAACAACTAGATTTCATTATTAATAAAAAAATTGCATACATCTACTCCGCAGAGTCTATTATAGTTTAATTTAGTACAATATAGTTCTCACAGAGCTATCCTAAGGCTTTTCTCTTTCTATTGGCCTCTCGTTGCACTAGCTAACTAACTCCTCCTCCGCTGACTGATTGCCTATTTGTTCCTCCACTAGTGTGACTATCAGTCCTTCCTTTTTTCCTGCTCCACTGATTTCCCCTTCTTCTTTATTACTGAGATTTCTACTGATTATTCTTGTCTCCCATATCTGTCATCTGCACTATTCTATGCTAATGTCGCACCGGTTATCTTTTGGCTTTCTACAACTGTGACAACTCCCTGTCTATCTTGATTGTGTTCTACCACCTGTCCTCCAACTCTCTGCAACTCATAACCATTATTTCACAAAACAAAGGCCCCAACAGGCCCCGATGACACGCTATTAAATTTTCCCGACTCAATATTTTGTTGTTGTTGTGGCTTCCAGTGGTCTGTCAGCTTCTGAGGTTGGCCTTGTTTTTTTCTGTTTCTTCACCCTGTCCAAACAAAGGACCAAACTCTGGAACCTTGCTCAATGTTGAGGACTTCAGTTCTACAAAATCAGTGATTTCCTGTTGCCACTCCTTAATTAAATGCTTTTTTTGGGTGGCGACTCTTTCAACCTTTGTTTCACTCGCCACAGGCGGAAGCTTGCTAAATACCTCTTGTATCTTCAGCTCAGCTTCAGCTGCCATTTGCTGTATTGCATCTGCTTTTTGTTTTACCGGTTGCCTTAGCTCTCTGAGGACCTAATTTGTGGCCGCTGAGTGTTCTTCGATTTTTTGGATTTTCATTTCCAACACATCTTTCTGGTTGTACAACTGGGTTATCTCGACCGGATCGGTGGCTTTTTTGATTTCCTAGGAAATTTGTTGAAGTTGTATTGAAATTGGATGGGCTGCCATTGTTCGTGAGTTGGAGAATTCATGTAAATGCTTCAGCAGGCTATAAGCCTCTTTGACCATTGTCCCAAGGGTTTCCCTCATGTCGTTTACCTACCTCGGTCTCTCTATGACCTTCTCAGTATATATCGTGGTAGGGTCTAGTAATGCTAGTCTAGCTGCTAGTGCCTCCTTGAGCTCCTAGTTTTCTCTACTCAGATTTGTGCATGCAATTTTCACTCGGATGGACCTTTCAACCATTGAGTAGGCTGATATGTCCTTTGGCGATTTTCTATCCGGGGCAACGATAGTCGGCCATAGATCCTTGAAGATTTTTGTCACCTTTTCCAGCTGCTCCTAAAGAGTATCCTTTTCACTTTTAATCTGATTGCGCTCCTCAGTAAGCGCGATGACCTATTGTTGTTGTTGCTCGAACCTCTGTTGGAGGTCGTTGTGTAGTCCTTCTACTTTCTGTGATTTCAGTTGGATAAAATTTTATAATTGGCTAGCCCCCCAACCCTTATGGAATTTGGTGTAATAGATTTATTTATTTATTTTTATTTTTATTTTATATATATATATATATATATATATATATATATATATATATATATATATATATATTATTTATTTATTTTTTAATTTTAATTTTTTATTTATTTTAATTTTTTTCTTGTGAATTCAATTTCTTTGTTCATACCCTTTATTTGCAGTTACAAAAGCACTGAAATAGTTCCAAAATTGTTTAAAAGGCTTTATACGCTCTTCAAAAACAGGGAATGCCTTCCGGTCAGGCGGTTAAAGGTTTCAGGGTATCATTGGTTTGCAGTTATAATTTTTATATTCCACTTATTTTTAATCAATTAAGAGGTAGGATCATTCAATGAGGGTCATTTTCATTGCAAGACACAAATTTTCATAGGGGGGCAATGGGCCAAAATACATGTTGGAATTTGGTGTCATCGACCTTTTTTTCTTATGAATTCAGTTTCTTTATTCATAGTCTCCTCCTTTATTGAGTGATTTTTATTGATGAAGTTAGCAAGTAATTTTCATTGCACCATTATAATGATACAAGTTTGTTTGCCACTGATCTGATTAATTAGAATTTTTTAGCATTATTTATTTTATCTGATTCCCTCACACAATTTCATTATATAAGTGTGTTGGTTTGCTCCCCGTGTTGATATCCTTATTATTTAACAGGATTATTAGTAGCTTTTGTGTTCATTAAAGAGAATGCAATTGTTGGTGTCCGGATATGAACATAATTCAACCCCTTTTCCACATAAATTATCAACTCGAGGGCGTTAGTTATTTCATGACTAACAACAAAGTATATGAAGATACAAGCACATGGTCCATTGTAGATCACAGGTTTAATCTATAACACAAATACCACTGTAACAACAATGAAATGAACTACAAAAATAAAAGGAATCCGCAACAATTAATGCGACTGTGAAAAAAAATAAAGAATCACACCAAACAAAACACTGCAAAGAAAAGAAGGAAGAACGTAGCACCTGATCACAAGAATGGGCCCAAATCTTTGATCAGGGCTATGGAAACTCAAGAATTACAAGAGAAACAACAAGTTGCTATACATTCAATTAATGATAAAAATACTGATTAGAAATTCTGTATGTCCAAGGGCTTCCCCTGATTCACAGCCCGTAGGCCTCTTTATACCATTGTCATAAAACCCCTGATTCTTCTCAACGACTCCATTTTTACAAAAATACATCTTGTTACAATGGAAATCGGGTTGCCCAGCAAGAAACTGTAAGAAGGGCCTAAGATAGTGCTGATATACCCATGGTTGTCACGTTGTAGTATAAAATAAGGAAGACGCTGGAGATGATGGGTTGCGCCTTGAATCGCGGCCGCAATGCTCTTGTTGTAGCCAGATATGAAGAAATATTGGAGTTACTATGTATAAAGGTAAAAACTCCATGACAAACACATCATTAATCAAATATCCCATAAAATTTAGGAAGAAGGGTTTTACCTCATGCTTTTAAGATTAATAATGGAACAAATAGATAGAAATATAGGGTAAAATTGGAGAGGAAAGTATACAAATATGGTACCCAACAGTAATGTTCAATGGATGTAATAAAAATTGAAATTTTGATGTTTATATTCTTATAATATTTTCAATAGAGAAAATTTTCATGGAGGGATTTTTGTTTCTTTTGTATTCTTGGCAAAATTTATCATAACTCTGTTATTAATTAGTATTCAGAAATATTATCACCGGTTTCTATCGATGAATGTGGTTTGTCTTGTCACTTTAATTTAAAAAAATGATGGCACCAGCTATCACTTGTTTTAATGGTGTCATTGATGATTGGGATTATGCCTTTGCAAGTGAGCAAGTTAGAAATGTCTTACACTGTCAATTTGCTAATTCCCAAGGAATACAAGATATATTTTTGTAGAAATTAAAAATTGTTTGATACATACTAATTAAAAATTAAAAATTATGATATAGGCTATGGCAAGTGTTGTGTTCTTTTAAATAAGCAATTATAACTTCAACAGATTAACAAACTTGTAGCAATTAGAAACTATTTAATACATACTAATTTCATGAGGAAACCCAAAAGGATGTTTCCCAACATCCATGGATGATATCCTTAGAAAACATATTTCATCCTTACCAAAATCATATTTTGTTGAGGTTACAAAAATTAAGCCATGCCACCC
Source organism: Pinus albicaulis (assembly GCA_034641835.2). Taxonomy (NCBI): domain Eukaryota; kingdom Viridiplantae; phylum Streptophyta; class Pinopsida; order Pinales; family Pinaceae; genus Pinus; species Pinus albicaulis. The sequence continues at coordinate 577,510,573 of CM076575.1, read as the reverse complement.
CTATGCTTGATGGTTTCCATTTCCTCCATTGCCCAAAATTGTTGAGATGACTGTCGGACCCAAGTATGGTGGACTGCCCAAGATTGGATGATTAGGAGGTGTATGACTGTTTTCATATGCTTCAATCCAATTTTCTCCATGTAGCCATGGTGGTACTGAGTAGCCCAAGTGTCCACTTGTGTTACTAACCTCAACACTGTAATATCCCAAAATAGGGAAATTCTACACTATTGCAAATATCTTAAGATATTCCAAATGTGGAGATCTAGCAATACATAAACATGAACTAGAAATAGTAGTGAACAACATCATACCAAAATGTATGGAAAACATGGAGCCATTTTATTATTTAAATCAGCAGCAAACATGTAAAGTACAACTAAAATGATCAAGGAAAACAAGCCTCTCATGAATACATGTGAAAAAGATGGAATGCTGCTCTATTGCAAAATGCTCATGAACATGTACTGCACAGTCATAGAAGGTACACTGCTACATGGGAATGTAAAATATCATACATCTGCATATAGATGGCTCATACAACATTGGGAGAGAAGATCTAAGCTCCCAAATACTACCTCAAGTCAATCCTGGAAGGATTGGCTGAAATATGCAAAAAGTGCAAAATGCCGGAGTTGTAGGGTAGAAGCTACAAATCAAGAACTGGAAATGAATGGAGAAGGCTAAAGATGCTACATCCAATGGAAAGACCTCCTCCTATGTATCTTCCAACTGAAAGTATGATCCTAACACTGAAGATCTCACCCTCCAATAATCACTGCAATCCCTCACTGCAAATAATAACTGAAAATAATGCAGTCGCTGAGGGATACTGAGTTTTAAGCGTAATAAAAAGTGTTGGCCAAGTGCCAAGATTTGCAATATTCTCCAAGGGCTTCCAAACTGATCTCTCAAAGGAAAGAGAGCCTCCTCCTCTGAAAAACAAGTGAAGGAAGTGGTGTAGTGAACCCTCACTGCAACACCCTACAACACAACATTATTCTGCTACAGAAATAGTGTTGTAGTTGAAGGAGGATGCTTGGCCTAAAGCCTGGATGTGAGGCAAATCAGTACAACTCCTTCAAGAGGCCTCTCAATAAAGGAGAAGGATTCCTAAACAGGAAATCATTGTGTTAAGAAACACTACAACTTTGCTAAACAACAGGAGAATGCACAAAGTCTAAACAAACAAGGAAATCAATAATCTGAATCATGAATCACAATGGCTGCCTTGCCCTCCTTTTAAAAAAGTGAAAGCCCTCTTTCCATGGGTCCCACTCATTAGGGTTTTCTCCACCAAATAACCCTCTTCCCATTCATACTGCGTTGTCTATTAAAGTGTTTTCCACCTCCTATCCCAACGTTGTTGACTTGGTCAAACTTGACCTTGTCTCCATGCAAATGTCCTCTTTCACACATAAGGATGTGAAATCCAGCTCTTATGACTGTCCCCTTTCACATTTGAAGGATTTTATTCATTTTTTTAATATGCATGGGCTTCCCTACCCATTTATTTAGCTGCTAGGTGATAAAAACAAAATTTTAATATTCCATTTAGTTGTGTGCTAAAATGGGAACTTTACTGTCCTCCCCTCCCAAATTTTGGTTGTCCTCAAGAAACCAAAAAGATAAAATTGGGGGGCCTTATTGAGGTATGAGGTCTGATATGAATTGGGATATACCATCCCTATATGAAGCTCCCATCCCCAAGCAATCATCCATACAAAATGAGTTACCTCCCAACATGGCAACTCCTAAAATTCATCTTCCACCTTTGGCTCCTGCAATGTAGGTGGGCTAAAAATCTGATCTTGGTAGAAAAAATAGCCTACCCCATGTTTTCCTCCTCTCCACTTAAGATAAGTGTAGAGTGTTTTCTGATCCTAGGCTACAATAATGTTACCCTCAAGTGGCAAGAAGAAGACTAGATCCTCAAGGATCTCTCCTCCAACATTTTGAAACATGTTGGCCCAAGTCATCTCATATGTGATGAGTCGGAAGTCACCATCATATGGAATCCAATCAATCCCATGGCTCACCTCATAGAAGAACAAATGTTTGGATATGGTGGCTAGACTACCTCTCATGCTACCATTAGAACATGTAATGCAAACAATGTGGGAAATCTCTCCCCCAAGGGACACATCCAACCAATGTGCCATTCCCCCAATCATGCTCCCAATAAAAACAAGAACAACAACAACATAAGGAACCCTAATGAGAACCATACTTGCTTCCATATGTAGCAAGGGAGAAGGACAATGGTACCTCAAATGTAACCAATGCAGTTTGGCCCTCAACTGCAAAAGAGTGTGACAAAAATTGTGGTTTCTCAACCACTTTCTTGTTGTCCCACTCTCCTCATATGTTTGGAGAAAGTGAATGATGTATGGTGAAAAGTGAGCATGTTATCCAAAATACATCTCCTCCCCAAATCATCCTAGGAAGTGGTCACCAATACTGCTCATGGCCTCAAGTAGACCATGAAGTCTAGAAAAAAGAATGCTTCTCCTTGGAGCAACATCCTGCACATGTATGGTTAAGGGATGCATATATACATTATACAAATCATTATGCCAATAAACAATACCCTTGTAGTGGCTCATAGACGAGTCTCCTCTCATCCTCAAAGAGAAAAGAGGTGTTTGTGCTAACTCCTCCAAATATTTATGTATCTCCTCCATCTCCATATGATCCATGTATCTCCTCATATGCTGATATATCTCCTCCTCAAAACCCTTTCAAAAGTACCCCTCCATGATGGTGTGGTATGCTCTCATAGAAAACGTTTGGCTGAAAAGGAAATCCTCATGAGCTGCTTGTAGAAAATTCTCCTTGAGCTTGGAAGCTCTAGATAAGAAGATCCTACCGTGATAGTAGATGACCCCATCTCTGACTGAATATCCTTCCTCATGCAACTGGTCGTCCAATATCATGCAAGTGAAAATATCCTTTGAATACTCCACCAACAGCTGGGAGTTCCAATATGGATCTACCCTCCATAGTGACAGCACTGATGATCTCTCATGAAGAGCATCTATCATATGGTCATCATCCTCTTTGACATCTCCCATGCCAAAGATACAAGTTGGAAGGTTGATATCCTTCCCCTGCTGCTTATGCCACAATGCAGAATCTGAAATGAGAGTGGATAAAAATGATGTTGAGAGAATACTTCTCTCCTCCTTGAGTCTACCCAAGACTATCAGCGTTGTACAATGACCTCCCAAGGTCTCCACTCCTCTGAAATCAATGAATGGTGCCTCAAAATGTGAAGCATCCCTCATTATCTGGTGATCTGGTGGTCTCCTTGGTGAAATGTCTCCATGCAATGAGAAATCATCATCAGGAGTAGACTGCATATATGAATGGGCAGGCTTCTCCCTACTCTCACTTCGCAATCCAGTATCCCTCTGAGGTGCATCAACCTCATGAAATAGACAGGGATGTGTGCTCCTCATCACAAGATGCTGGTCATCCTCCCTATCTCCTCCTTGTACCTCCATAGTTCCACACCTCATCATCAATGGCACATGTAGAACATGAGTTGTGCCTTGATATCCACACATGAGATCCTAGGGACTTCCTTGTAAAGATGCAAGAATCCCTCTAGTTGGAGCAAGAGCTCCTCCTTCCTCTGCATGAGGTGCTAGATCAACTCTAGAAATGGCAGCGTTGTTTCCCTCAGCCTCCTCAACATGAATGAGAAACCTCCCAATGATTGGATTCTCTTTTGAAAAAGGGATCTCCATGCCTTCTTGTGCCAACATACAAGATAAAGGTCTTGCCTCTAGCAAAGTATGATGCAATTTATTTTGGTTTTATGGTTTCCTCCATCACATGTAAGGTATTTGTTTGTTTAGATTTGTTTTGCTTCACCACATGTGTTTCAGAAATTTCCTTATCAAAATTTTCCACCATTGTTTTAAGGAACCTTGCATATGAAGAAGTATTTACATTATTTAAAGTAAAAGACTCAAATATCCAGCATGCATAGGCCTTACCTCCAAAATGTAGCACTGCTACTCTGATGGCTTCATCTTTAGAAATCTGATGCTGCTGCAAAAAGGTATCTAGCTCTTCCACCCAAGCCCTAGCTGAACATGTAGGGGAACCATCAAAGGTAGATAGAAGAAATATATCCACATTATGTTGCTTTCTCCTCCTCACCTTGATCTTGCAAAACTCTGGGAAAGTGATATGATCTCTAAACTTCTGACTTTGAGATTCATATTCATGCAAGAAACCACTAAGAGTTCCCCTCTTAGGCATTCCTTCTTCCTCCCTCTCTCTCATGGAAAAATTGGGCATGTGACTGCATTGTGCATCATAGGGTGTGGCTGCGTGCTCACACTCCCCATAATAAAATATAGAGTTTGACTCAGTTTCAAACCCTCTTGGAGATTCTCTATACATCTCCCTTCTTATCTTCTTGAAATCTTCATGAACGCTCTATACAGATCTTGGAAGAAGATTTGTAAGTCTATATTCCTTTATTTCTCCACATAATGGAGTCTTCATCTTCTCTTTTATTCATATAATAATGGCTGATATCCATGGGCTAAGCCAATATTATGCTCTAATACCACTGTAATATCCCAAAATAGGGAAATTCTACACTATTGGGAATATCTTAAGATATTCCAAATGTGGAGATCCAGCAATACATAAACATAAACTGGAAATAGCAGTGAAAAACATCATACCAAAATGTATGGAAACCATAGAGCCATTTTATTATGTAAATCAACATCAAACATGTACAATACAACTCAAATGATCAAGGCAAACAAGCCTGTCATGAATACATGTGAAAAAAATGGAATGTTGCTCTATTGCAGAATGATCATGAACATGTACTATGCAGTCATAGAAGTTACATTGCTACATGGGAATGTAAAATATCATAAATATACATATATATGGATCATAAAACATTGGGAGAGAAGATATAAGCTCCCAAAGACTACCTCAAGTCAATCCTGGAAGGATTGGCTGAAATATGAAAAAACTGAAAAATGTCAGAGTTGCAGGGTAGCAGCTACAACTCAAGAACTGGAAATGAATGGAGAAGGCTGAATATGCTACATCCGATGGAAATACCTCCTCCTATGGATCTTCCAAGTGAAATTCTGATCCTAACACTGAATATCTCACCCTCCAACAATCACTGCAATCCCTCACTGCAAATACCTACTGAAAATAACGCAGTCACTGAAGGATACTACGCTATAGGTGAAAGAAAAAGTGTTGGCCAAGTGCCAAGATTTGCAATATTCTACAAGGGCTTCCAAACTGATATCTCAAAGGAAAGAGAGCCTCCTCCTCTGAAAAAAAAGTGATGGAAGTGGTGTAGTGAACCCTCACTGCAACACCCTACAATACAACATTATTCTGCTGCAGAAATAACGTTGTAGCTGAAGGAGGATGCTTGGCCTCAATCCTGGATGTGAGGCAAATCAATACAACTCCTTTAAGAGGCCTCTCAAGAAAGGATAAGGATCCCTAAACAAGAAATCCTTGTGTTAAGCAACATTGCAACTCTACTAAACAACAGGAGAATGCACAAAGTCTAAACAGACAATGAATTCAATAATCTGAATCATGAATCACAATGGCTTCCTTGCCCTCCTTTTAAAAAAGTGAAAGCCCTCTCTCCATGGGTGCCACTCATTAGGGTTTCCTCCACCAAATAACCCTTTTCCAAATCATACTGCAATGTCTATTAAATTTTTCTCCACCTCCTATCCCAGCGTTATTGATTTGGTCAAACATGACCTTGTCTCCATGCAAATGTCCTCTTTCACAAATAAGGGTGTGAAATCTAGCTCTTATGACTATCCCCTTTCACATTCAAGGGATTTTATTCATGTTTTTAATATGCATGGTCTTCCTTACCCATTTATTTACCTTCTAGGTGATAAAAACAAAATTTTAATATTCCATTTAGGTGTGTGCTAAAATGGGAATATTACAAACACTAACTGCAGGTGTCATTTAAAGACAATTAGGATTCAAACCTGCACTAGTACAGGTATAAGAGGTGGGCCTAATCCCTGCCTGTTAGCTTGGGACTTGGATGTTAATCAGGTCTTAGAATGATGGTGTCTTCTATGCAATGTGGTCCAATGTGTTAGACATCAACCTATTTGCCTCAAGCTGGCTTGAACCATGGTCTTTCCCTGCTTTTCACCCCTCCTCCTTTTTCCAACTTTTGTTGAACCTTTCTTTCCTCTCTCTCTTGCCTTTCCAATTGATTTTTATGTTCCTTATCTTCCCTTTATTTTTGTCTTTCCAACCTTTCCTTTTCTCAAGCTTCTGCTGTTGCAATCCTTGTAATGCTCTTTTCATTGGCTAACTCCTTCTTTCTCTTTTTAGCTTCCTGAATTTCATTTTTTTTACGTTCAGACTTGAAAATTAAATTCATATAATATTTATATATGAGAAATTGTGAATTACTCCCTATACAAAGATAAACTTATGTTGATTTCCTTGATGAGGCCTTCACTCTCTCTACTGGTAGCTTTAGGAATGCACCAAGTAATCTCTGCTTTTTTGTTGTCCCATGCTCCTCCAAACCTGACACTTGGATTTCATCCTCTGGGACAACTGATTGGCCCCCATTGTTGTCTTCTTTAGGTACTTCATGTTGAATAGGCTCCTCTTCCAGTGATCCATTGTCCACAAAATAATGAACAAGTTTGGTGTTCAACCCTAATGGTTGTGAAGGAATGTCCATGCTTTCCTCATTGGTGGTAGATACATTATTTCTAGCGATATGCATCACGACCTCTACCAACCATGATGGTGCACTTACTTAGGTTGGCATGGTTAATTTCTCATTGTCAGCTGCATCACATGGAATATCACATGCATAATTCGTAGGTGGTTCAGTGGGTGTGACAACCTCATTGATATTGTTAGTTGGTTCATGAATGAACTGTGTCTCACTGACATGCTCATCATCATCACCATAGAATGATCCTTCAGAAACGGATATTATACCTTCAGCAATAGCTACATATTATTAGGATTTGACATGGTCTTGTAAGTTCTCTACTTCTTGACCTTCCACTTCAAATTCTTGGCTACAACTGGTATCATGCATAAGATCATCAAAATTAAGTGGCCATATACCAATCCTTCTAAATCTAGCCTTGATATTAGAAGGTGTGAGAGCCCTTTTAAATTCTTTACTTGCAAGCTCAGCTAGCTCAAACCTCTTTACTTCCACCCCTGGATTATTTTCCATCCATGAAGCTCGCTCGACGCTGAAATAGTTCTTGAAAGGTACAAACAAACTCACATCAAGGGGTTGCAATCTGTGAGTGGTATGAGCCAGCAATGTTAACAGGTTAATGCCCAATTTATTGGCATCATCGATTGTCTGCACAGCCATGTGGCTTCCATGGCCCTCTAAAATCAGTAAGTGCATGTTTTCAGGCGAGACACCACTCAGTACAGAAGTAGCAAAGTGGCAAAGCCAATATAGGAATAGTTCCTTTGTCATCCATGCATGTGGATGTGCAGCCATGCATGCACCTGGTTCACAATTTTGTATATAATTTTTTAGTTGAGTTTTACCTGTAAATAGATAAAATCCTAGTATTGATGAACCAATTTCATTGACATAGGCAAGAATTGTGATCCACTCCCTACTCTTAGGAAATATCTTAGGCAGATTTCTACTCCTTCTCTTGGCAATTACCTGCATAACACAATTCCTTCCTTTCATCATAGTTCCATATATGGTCTGGGGCACATGACTGTTGGTCATATGCAGTATAAAGAGTGTTATAAAACTTGGAAACAATTTCATGGCATAGATTTAAAGCCATGTCTCTGTCAAGGCCCTCCGTTGTACGTAACACAAGGTTTGGATGCCTCTTTTTCAACCCACTCCACCATTATTTATCAGGAAAACCATATTTAAAGGGGTTTGGCCTCCCTTGATAGATTAGAGCTACAGTGGATTTAAGTTGTATAAGCTCTAACCCATGTCCCAACTGAGCCATGTCCTTACACCACTTGACCACCTCATCCTCCTCCTCTTTAGTCATAACTGTAACAGGCCCTCTATGCTTTGTATTAGTCAGCCCATTTATCCAATAATGTATGTTAGAGGCAGAAATACCATGTTTTTTTGCAGATGCATGGATTAAATATCCCTTAAAATCGATGTCATCAATTTGCATCGAGCATGTATTGCTTTGTCCAGTCTCTGATGGCACTGATTTTATTTGTTGAACTTGCACCTTGCATTGTGGTTGAAGGTGGCTCTGTGGCTGATGGTTGGTTGGGATGATTTTCTACCACAAAGTCTTTTTCAATGACATTGCTGGGAGCATTGGGAGCATTAAAATCCTCATCTGATGAACTACTCCGCAACTGGGCCCCCCTTGTCCCTCATCTCCTATTCCTTATCCGATCTACAATAGAGACTCTTGGCATGGATCCAACAACCTACATATTTACCATGAAATTTTGATTTCAAATTGTATTCGAGTACAACATGAGTAAGAAATTTGATAATTATTGTTAACACTGGAAAATTGTACAGCAGAAGACGACATCAATTAATGTCGAGCCTAAGGATTTACAGGGTAGGAACACATTATGGAATCAAGAAGTATTTAAAAGCTCTAATGTTTTCAGAAAATCAAATTTGAAGTAGTCATAAATGTTCGATTGCACACTTTATTCTTCGATAAGAGCACCTTCTACGTGCCTTTTGGTCCGATAAGCATGCATTCCTGAAAATGGAAAAAAGTCACTTTCCGAGACCACACCAAGCAAAGGATAGTTACTCCTTCTATGAAAGCTGCCTAAGGATAGCCACTAGTGCCTCCTTAGACAACATGTGAGCACACAAAATAATATTTGAGCACACAATGGAATCACGCCTCTCCCTTGGGTCACTATCCATCATGTACCAAGGGAGGGAAGGAGGATTTAAAACTCACCTATATAAACCCACCAAGAGATGAAAAAATGGTGATCACATTGTTATGTTGGCCAAAGTTTCCCAAGAAACACCAGCATTGTGTGTCACCTGGAGCTAGAGCTGAAGAGGACTCGATAGTTGGCCACCCAACTTCTTAGTCCACCACAGCAAAGAGAGATAGGGAGACTGCATCAGAGGAACAGCTTGGAAGGCAACATCCTTGCATCGAGACCTAGAGCCATTTCCTAGGGGCCCTTTGGAAAGTGGGTAAAATTTATTCTCCGTTTCAAAAATTTAACAAGAAGATGCCATCGAGCCGTCATTTGCATTATTATCATTTTGACTCTCTATATAGCTTCTGTATATTCTTTTTTTAGTTTTTAGTTAAACAGAACATACTTTAGCATACTATTTCCCTTAAGTTTTATGCTTTTGAGCTCCCCCTCTTTCTGCCTGTTACAAATAGTTTAAAGAGTAGACCACACTCTTTAAGCTGGTGCGATTTCGTACACCCGTGCGACTAATCCACCACAATAGGTATTATAGTACAACTGTATAGAGTAAACTATATTTATGTATGAATTCCAATATTAGCATGAGAAAGATAAGTAATACCCATTGACTGTTAACAACATGAAATCTTTTGTTGTTTGTTGTGAACTTTTGGATTTGTGTAGGAAACTTGGTATTTTACTCAAAAGAGTTCAAGTTACATATGAGTGAATACTATGTTATCAACAAGGATTTTATCTTAATGATAAAACCAAACCTAGTAATCTGTTCATATCAATGAAGAATTTTGTGAATTAATTGACATTGAAGTGGAATAGACCTTGTTTACTTGAAAATTTGAATTTGGATTACATTGTTACTTTGAATTATTGAATGATTTTTAGTATATTGTATTTCAATTATCTATGACTTCTAATATCAACTTGAGAAAGATAAGTGATATCTATTTTCTGTTAAAAACATGGTTGTAAGCAACATACTTTTTTGATTCATTAAGACAAGTTTGGTGACTTTGTTAAATTCCATCTATTGGGGGCAAGGGTTGAATAGAGGTATTGACTTGGCAAGAAAAACTAACTATATAGGACATTAATAGTTTCTGCTTAAGATGATATTGAAGCCTTGTACTGGCGTAGAGGTATTGACTAATAAGACATTCATAGTTTTTGGTTAAGTGTATGCAAGTTTTAAGATGAATTCCTTTCATGTCCAAGAAGTCCCAATAAAATTCACCATATAGTTTTTGAATAATTTCTACCACCTATTTTTTTTGTTCTGTACTTAAGTATGTACCTATGTAGAGTATTTTTCTAGGGCTAATTTCAACAAGTTGAGCACATAGTTCCTTGTTTCCACCTATGGCTGCAATAGTGAATGATGCAAAAATAGCAAGATAGAAGGTTTCCTGAAACTTAGGGCTAAAAGTATAATTGTAAGGGCTATAATTCCTACCACTAAAAAATATTTTTAGGTGTCTATTCTTATTGTTTTCCATGCACAAGTGAATAAGGTAATTTGAACCTTAAATCTCCTCCATGTGTTGGGCCTTAGTTTTGTCTTATTGTCATTCATTTCTCTCATGTTGTCGATTAATTAAATGATTATTATGCATGTATTTGTTACTTCTTTGTTTTAACATGATTAAAATAAAATTAATAAAATATTAATAAAGGCATGTCTATCACAGGTTCAAAACTAGTTCGATTGTGCTTTGGACCTGCTTGCACCAGAGAAGAAATGGATTCTTGCACTAGAGCAGGTATGTTGTTGCCCTTCTAAGAAGAGGAGGATCCAACGAGCAAGATCAATATCTAGATCTCTCTGCAATCATATTTACTCAAGAAGAATATGGTTGACGCTGAGGACATTCAGCCACTCGTATGTGGAATTGGAGTGATTAAGGCTTGATTTGTAGGTGTATTTCAACAATCAATCGAACTTACAAGGCATCTGCTCCAAAATAATGGCAGACATTTCTAGCACTGTTCCTAGTATTTTTGTCTATGTAAATGTATCAAACAAAGAGAAAGGCAATAATCTGGCTCAAAGAATAATCAAAGAAAATCTTGCAAGTTGTGTCAATCAAGTGCGAGGTATTGAGTTAACATGTTGGTGGAATGATAAGATAGAGATAGAGTCATAAGAACTACTTATAATCAAGACATGGAAATCTCTTTTATAGGATTTGAAAACACGTGTAAAAGCTAATCATCCATATGTTCAACTTTCAATATGTCCTCTATTTATATTTCCATTCAAGCAGTTTTGTCCTTGTACGCAAGTGGTCGCACAACTAGTATTATACTAGACTCTGGGGATCGTGTTAGTCACACAGTTCCTATTTGTGAATGATATGCCTTGCCTCATGCTATACTTAGATTGGATCTTGCAAGGTGATATTTTAATAAAAATCTTGACAGAGAAAGGGTATTCATTCACCACCACTGTGGAGCGTAAAATTGTCCGTGATGTAAAAAATTGCGTATGTGGCTCTTGACTATGAACAGAAGCTTGAGATAGTTAGAAGCAGCTCTTCCATTGACAAAGTTATGAGCTCCATGATGAGTAGGTGATCACATTTGGTGCTGAACATTTTGGTTTGGCCTTCTCTAGTTGCAAGTGTGGACAGTTTTCAAGGTTGTGAGGTTGATGTTGTTCTCATAACAATGTAATATATGTGCATTCTGGAACATAGAAGCTACTTTGTCTCATCCCCAACAATGTTGACCTCAATACAATATTTATATTCTGAAGTATCTGGTTGATACACCTGTGAGTAGCTCATGCAAGGAGGAAATCAATTAAGTCAGATCACACACTAACAGTGATTCCAGGAAAAGAGGAACTCTACACTTAATACCTCATATTTTAAAGTGACTTTGATTATGGATTAACATGTCAGTAAAGGATATTGTTATAAGTTACATGTAATAATTTTCTCCTATCCTAATAAACTATCATCCAGAAAATATTTTTTTTAAATTCCTCTCCGAAGGGATCAATGAAAAACCTCCTATGGTGGACCACACCTACAAAAATCTAATAATATCTCATAAATAACCCTGGCATGATCAATTCAAGGAATATTTTATCTAAGATGTCCTTAAATAAGTTCTTGGGGTAGCATGACCAACCAGTTGAGAATAGTAATTAAAAATTTCATGCCATCCTGCACTCTTAAGGAGTAGATTTTCTTCCCCGCCTATTAAGTAACCTATATAAGGTTAACCATAATCAGAGTATTTTTCTAAAAATATAAATGAATTAATTGAGGGATAGGAGGTCTCATTGTGAACCGACCTACTATGATCATGGGTCCTAAGGATAATGACATTACCGCACTGGTCACCAAGCCAGGGTAATGGCTTCCAGTTGAAAATATGGAAGACAAGAGGTCTCACCACGAGCTGGCTTGTTCATTCTTATTATTTCTCATGAATGGCACTATTGTTAACTGGTTACCAATCTAGGATAGTGGCCTTCAATTAACTTAGAGAAAAAAAGTAAATGTTATTAAAGTGACCCTGAACCTATATTTAATAGGTGGGACAAAATCATTTCATGAGGTTAAAAGGTACTCATGTCGAGGCTATAGACGCTTGCTAGTAGCAGGGCCATGCCTGTCGTATTAAAGTTAATTTTACACTATGATTTACTTGGTTGTTTTTGCCTCTCCCTAAACTCACTTTCAATCTTTTTGAGAGTGGCTTTAAAATCCTTTTGTTTTCATACCTTGGAGTTTTATCTTTTTGGAATGATTTTTATGAGCGTGGGACCCTTAGTGCAGGTATCTCACTGTAACCTGGCAAGAGGAGCTTCAACTATACATGGATAATGGTAAAATAATCACTATCGGAAAGTATTGCTATGTCTACTTTTAACAATATGGTTTTTAAAATCAGGTCACTCACGTTTACAATGAGGATATTAAAGTGAAACTTCTAATCGGGGATGCCTCCAAGATATTCTCGAGAAAATTTGAAAGTTTTCTATATTATTCAAGTAATAACACCATCCTTGCAATTTAGTTTTTATGGCAGCTTTCGTTTTAGGTTTTCTTGACATCAGTCTAAGAAAATAAAGAGTCCAACAGCCACTCTATTTTTTTAGCAAGCTTTATCTAGCATAGGAAATGTGAACACGTAGAATTGCAGGAACATCATTATGAATACCTATAAATTATTTTAATTTTTGTTTTTTTTCTAGGAAGTGACAGTGCCATATTTCCTTGCATGAGGACATGCAATATGGTTAGCATGGAGGGATGTTGGGTCTCAATTTTTTCTTATTATCATTCATTTCTCTCATGTTGTTGATTGATTAAATGATTATTGTGCAAGTATTTGTTACTTCTTTGTTTTAACATGATTAAAATAGCATTAATAAGATATTAATAAAGGCTTGTCTATTACAGGTTAAAAACTAGTTCAATTGTGATTTGGACCTGCCTGCACCAGAGAAGAAATGGATTCTTGCACTAGAGAAGGTATGTTGTTGCCCTTCTAAGTAGAGGAGGATCATATGAGCAAGATCGATACTTAGATCTCTCTGCAATCGTCTTTAATCAAGAAGAATATGGTTGATGTTGATGACATTCAACCACTCGTATGTGGAACTGGAGTGATTAAGGCTCAATTTGCAGGTGTATTTCAGCAGTCAATCGAACTTACAAGGCATCCACTCCCAAATAATGGCAGACATTTATAGCATTGTTCCTAGTATTGTTGTATGTAACTATATCAAACAAAGAGGAAGGCAAGAATATGGCTCAAAGCATAAACAAAGAAAAGCTTGCAGGTTGTGTCAATCAAGTGCCAGGTATTGATTCAACATATTGGTGGAACAATAAGATAGAGACAAAATCAGAAGAACTACTTATAATCAAGACACAGAAATCTCTTTTAGAGGATTTGACAGCACATGTAAAATCTAATCATCCATACGTTCGACCTTCAATATGTCTGCTATGTATATTCCAATTCAGGAAGTTCTATCCTTGTACCCAAGTGGTCGCACAACTAGTATTGTATTGGAATTTGGAGAATATTGCTAGTCACACAGTGCCTATTTGTGAAGGATACGTGCTACCTCATGCTATACTTAGGTTGGATCTTGCAGGGTGATATTTTATTGAAAATCTTGATAGAGAAATGGTATTCATTCACATCCACTGGGAGCGTGAAATTGTCTGCGATGTAAAAGCTTACGTATGTGGCTCTTGACCATGAACATGAGCTTGAGACAATTAAAATAAGCTCTTCCATTGACCAAGTTATGAGCTCCATGATGGGCAGGTGATCACCTTTGGTGTTGAACATTTTGTTCCGAACTTCTCTAGTTGCAAGTGTGGACAGTTTTCAAGGTCGTGAGGCTGATGTTGTTGTCATAAAAATGTGGTATATATGAATTCTGGAATGAAGCAGCTCATGCAAGGAGGAAATCTATTAAGCCAGATCGCACCCTAATAGCCATTCCAGGAAAAGAGGAACGATTCACTAGCATCGTTCCCTCTTTTGACATTTGGTTGCAAACTAATTGTACTTTCGAAAAATTGTTAATATCCCCTCCTATATTATTATTAGCTATTAAAAGCCCAGTATGTAATTCAATGTCTATATAAGAAATCAACTGGAGCAAACAAAGGAAAAAAAATCAATTATATAGATAGGAATTAGGAAATCGATTGAGCCAGAGACAATGCACATGAAAGGAGCATGCAGAAGGGAAGAGGAGTTGTCCCAATGTAGCATCACATGTTTATCATCTATGGTTCACTCCTCTTCTTGCTGGAGCTGAGTGTTGTCTACATAATGTAACAATTGATTTCAGGAATTAACTAAAGAAATTTTCATCCATGTTCTATTTATTTATTCGTTGCATCTAATGATCTTAATTTCTGTGTAAACCAGCTTGATCATAGAGGGTGCGATTTGGCCGGGTTGGCCACCAGCCCAGCTCGACACCACTCTCTATTTTTAATTAGAATTTAACTTATCATTTGCTATGTGAAGTTTGTTTAATTATTTATAGCCTCTTTCCTTCCTTAATTTAATGTTATTTAATTCACTGCAACATTTTCCTTTCAGCTGCAACATTAATTGATTTACCACATTTAGGATCGTGCTTGCAATTAAAACATTTCTTCATCTTGAATAAGAATTGCATTCCTTCAAAGCTGTAAATTTCAAACTTGAATTCCTTGAATTGATCCAGACCCATCTAATTTATATTTCAGTACCTGAGATCGATTCGAGTGTGTATGGTCTTGAGAGCTGACATTTATAAAAAGGGAATTACTCTATGCTTGAAATCGATAATTTTTCAATGTAATTACCTTTAAGCTTCTGGAAAGTTTTACAATATTAATTTATGGGGACAAGGAAGGCAAGATATTCATATTAACTCAATTTATTTACACAGTAAATTTACTTGTTATATTTTTTATGCTTTTAGGTTAAATTTCACACAGAATTAGTGTAAGCAGAAGTAGTATAGGTAGAATGGTTTTGAATTGATTTTTAATTTATTCTAGCATTTACAGTATTTTGATATCGTGTCAACACTACTTGATTTCCAGTTATAATTTCCTTTATGTTTTCTCATAATTTCCTTCTGCATTGATAGTACAGGATTTCCTTTTATTTCCTGCATGATTTAAGTGTTTGGATTGGTGTTTTGTTGAATTCTATTTTAGCACAGGATTTCATTTATTGCCGAGATTAATGCACAAGATAGGCCAGAGTTTCATTTGAGTTCGTTGGGGGCTTTCTCTAGAATTTTACTGTGCTGCGTCTCGAATTTCATGAAATATCCGGATTGACAAATTAAATGTTGATACATGTATAGATCCTATACTGCAACGAACACCATGTAACAATCCTTTTGTTTTTATTTGTCAATTATATTAATGATTTGATTTGGTTGATCATGTAGTGAGAGGAATGACAACACTTGGCCTAGACAGTTCACAAAGCCATGAACGCCTTGTCCTGTACTTAAGTATGCACCTATGTAGAGTATTTTTCCAGGGCTAATTTCAACAAGTTGAGTGCACAGTTCCTTGTTTCCACCTATGGCTGCCATAGTGAATGATGCAAAAATAGCAAGATAGAAGGTTTCCTGAAAATTAGGGCTAAAAGAATAATTTTAAGGGCTATAATGGCTACCATTAAAAATTATTTTTAGGCGTCTATTCTTATTGTTTTCCATGCACAAGGGAATAAGGGAATTTGTAATATTCCCGAATGGGAAAAGCAGGAATATAGTGCAAAACCATGGAATAGCAGTGTAAAACATTAGATAAAAGCAAGAGACCAATATGGAAACCTTCCATTCATCATAATAGCAACATATATGTATAAATTAATGGGCCAAAAACCATAATACAAGATATAACAAGCCTCCAATGGACAAATCCTCAAAAGAGGTGCTGCTACTATAAATCAAAATGTCGAAACATTGCTACAATGCAGTTTTAAAAGCACTGCTATAGAAAATGAGTACAAAAAATATAAAGGGCTGATATATGCCTCAAACGATAGATCTAATATAGATCAAGGCTCTATACTACCTTCAGAAAAGAACCCCAAAAGGGTATGCAACAATACACCAATGTACAAGATCTGAATCAAAGCCCTAAGGTTGTAGATTCACTACAATATATAGATCTAGAAAGTTGTGGCTAATCTGATATAAAAAATAATGTAGCCTCCTCCAATAGACCTCCTAGATGAAAGGAAGATCCCCTTCGCTAGAAAAAATCCTCCCCAAATGGTGTGCTGAAACCACCCTGCAACTCCTCCCTCAAAATAACACAGATCTGGAATGAAACTATGCTGTAGAGGAAAATAAATATGTGGTCTAATGCCAAGATATGAAAATATGCTCAAGGGCCTTCCTTACTGTCCTCCCAATGGAAATAAAACCTTCTCCACTGAAAATAAGTACTGAAGTGACCCAAAAGTGATCTCCACTGCTGCAACCTGCACAACAGCTCAACCCTCAACAGGATCTGTGTTGTAGATGTAAGATGAAGCTTTGGCCAAATGCCTGATAGTGGAAGTGAAGTACATGAATCTTCCAAGAGCTACTCAATGAAAGAGGTGGGATTACCGATCAGGAACACCCAGTCCTAAACAACACTTGCAATCTTAGCTAAACAACCAAAGAAAGCTATATGTCTAAACATACCATATATTCAGAAATATCATATATCCATACATAATGAATATGGCTGCCGTCCTATTCCTTTTATAATATATGAGCTTCCAAACCCTAAGCCCCATTCATTTATGACCCTACTTCCATGCAAGGTGTCTCCATCTAACATTGCGATGTCCCTCATTGATTGCCACTCCTCCATGACATCGTTGTTGATTTGGTCAAATTTGACCCAGTCAAGATGTTCGAGCCCCTTTTCACACCTAAGGGTGCTCAATTAAGCTGCCAAGATGTTTTCCTTTTACATTGGAATTGATTTATTCATTATTAAGGAGACGTGTGGACCTCCATTTTCCTCTTATTCATAAACAAGACAACAAAACAAAAATTAATATTCCAACTAGCTCATGGCTAACTGGGAATATTACAGTCCTCCCTTCCCAAATGTTGCTTGTCCTCAAGCAACTGACAAGGTGAGAGAAGCAACTCTTCTCCTCCATCATTGGTGACACCATCATGTGATAAGCTTCCCTCATAAGCTAAGTGTCTCCCAATACATCCCTCCATGAAATTCTCCTCCAAAGTTCTCATGAGATGCAAATGATCCATCCCACAAGGAAGCAATAGATCCAATGAAACAAACATGGTTTGCCCAATCTTCTCCCTGAAACATGTAACATAATGAACATGGATAATTTCTCTCCCATAGGGCATATACAATCCTCCCATCCTCCCTCCAATCATTCCCATAAAAATAATAATCACATCATCAATGTATGGGATCAAAATCAAGTACATATAAACAGAAATATGTAAAAATGGAGTTGGGTCATAGTCCCACATGTGGAACCAACGCAGTATATCTCCTAACTAAATCATATAATAGTATGGTAAGTGGTTTCCCCATCACCTAATTTATTCCCAAGTCTTCTCACAATGCTTGAAAAGTGAGAAATGTTTGGTTCCTTTGGAGTGCACCCACAATGATACATCTCCCTATATCCTTCAAGGGAGTGACCATGTTCAGAAATGTTTATGGACCAAAGCTGGCCATGAATTTTATATGGAAGAATGCCCCTCCTTCGAGCAATGGCCTGCATATACATGGTAAAGGAATGCAAATAATCATCAAATAAAACATTATGTACATAAGCATGTTCCTCACCAAAATTTTTGCTTATACAAATGGAGTGGTCCATAGATAGATTCCCTCTCATCCCAAAAGAGGAAAGAGGTGGTTGTGATAGCTTCTTCATTGAGTTATATATCTCTCCCATATCCACATGGTCCATGCATCTTTGAAAATTATGATATAGTTCCTCTTCAAAGCCTTCCAAAGTGTAGCTCTATATGATAGTGTTGTAGGCTCTCATGGAATAAGTATTGCTGAAGAGAAAAACTTCATGTGATTTTTGTAGTAACTTCTCCTTGAGCTTGGAGGCTCTAGATAAGAATATCCTACCATGATAATAGATGAATTCAAATTGGATTGAATATCCCTCTTCATGTAACTGGTCATCAAGTATAATGCATGTAAAAATATCCTTGGAATAATCCACCAACTGCTGGAATTTCCAATATGGATCAATCTTCCATAGTGGCAGCGTTGATGATATATCACAAAGAACATATGTCATATGGCTGCCCTTCTCCTTGAAATCTCCCATGCCAAAGGTATGTGTTGGAAGGCTTCTATCCTTCCCATGTTGCTCCTCCCACAACGTATAATTTGAAATGGGAGTGGGTAATGATGATGTTGGGAGAGTGTCTCCCTCCTCCTTGATTCTACCCAAGACTCTCAGTGTTGTATCAAGGCCTCCTAATGCTCCCATTCCTCCTGGATCTATGGATGGTGCATCATGATGTGAGACATGTCTCACCAAATCGTGATGAGGTGAACTCCCAAGTGGTTTACCACAAAATCATAATGTCCCATGGGCCAAAGTCATGTGCATAATATATGGGACTGTTAGGTCCTTGCTTCCACTACGCAAATCCATCTCTGATTTCTGTGTGGAAGTTGTATGTGAGGGATATTTGTTCATGCCCATAATCATCTGAGTTTTACCACTCTTTCTATCCACCCATTCCATCTGCAAAGTCTCCCAATCTGTGGTGACTTTCCCCAAAGTAATCAACCATTGCACACCCAATATCACATTGGTGTCATGTATGCCAACCAAAAAGAAGTGATCAGTTAATGTATATGTCCCCATGGTGACAAATAAGGATGGAAAATAATGCACGCATTGCATAGTTCTATCTCTTGGGACCAAAACAGAAAATCCCTCAAAATCATCAGTGGGTATTGCCTTCCTCTACACTAGTTGGGAATCAATAAAATTTTGGGTAGCCCCACTGTCAATCAAAAAAGAAACCCTCTGATCTAAGATGGATCCTCGAACCCTCAAGGTAAAGTTCTTAGGTACTCCTCTCAATGATGCAAGAGTCCCTCCAATTGGAGAAAATGCCCCATTCCCATCTCCTGATGGTGTTGGTTCATCTCCTGTTGTGTTAGCATTGTGACCTCTTCTTACTTCATCTTCTTCTTCCTCCTCGTCATATGAGAAGACCTCTATGTAGTGTGCCTTTCTTGTTGCAGATTTATGTCTAGGTGACCAATATTCTTGGCATGTGAAGCAAAGCCTCCTCCTCCTCAAATCTCTTCGGACATCATCATCAATAGGTTTTTTACTTCGGCTCTCCTTTGAAAGAGGAGCCTTCTCATCTTTTCCCTTTGATGGAAAAGAGGGCTTGTTCTGAAATGTTTCCTTTGCTTTTGGCAAGGCATATTGTAAATCTCTAGCCCTTTTAATGGCATCTTGAAGGGTAGTGGGCTTGGTATACTTAACTGACCTATGAAGAGGTTCATTTAACCCATCAATGAACATATAGATCCTTCTTGCTGCAGATAAATCAAGAACCATAACAGGAAGTTTTAAAAATTCAGAAATATAAGTTTCTGGATTACCTTATTTCTTTAGCTTTGCAAGCCCCATGAATTGTACCTCATGATCTCTTCTATCAAACCTCTCCACCAACCTCCTTGTGAACTATGAATATGTAGTCACATTGGCATGACCCAATGTAGACAAGCAATGGAACCACCAATCATGTGCTTCACCCTCAAGGTGCAGCACTACTATTTTAATGGCCTCCATCTCTGATACTTTATTTAGCTGAAAGTAGATGTCAAGCTTCTCTACCCATGATTTGGCAGTGCATTTATATGAGCCATCAAAGTTGGGTAAGAAAAATATGCCCATAGTGTGGTGTATATCATGATTTTGAATGAATCCTCCACCTCTATTATGATGACTGGGTCTCCTATTGTCCTTGATTTGAAAAAATTATTGAAAACTCAAATGGTCCTTGAATCTATGAAATTGAGACTCATACTCCATAAAATATTCTTCAATATTTTCTTGTTCTTTAAACCCTTCATTTTCCACTGCTAATAATGCAGGCATTGTAGAGCATTGGGAAACTTGTTGCTGCTGCATTGGTTGGTCATTCCAGTGATGAGAAATGCCAGAGCCTTAACAATGTTGAAATCCTTTAAGGGATTACTTTTATCTATCCATCCTCATCTCCTTTATTTCTCTAGCAATGTATTGCATAGCTTTGAGAAGAATCTTAGGAAACTCTTTGTCTTCATCTTCTCCTCTGGATAAAGGGGTTTTACCCTTGTCTTCTTTGTCATTTGTATAATCAAAATTCTGGTGTATTCTTCTTTGATACCTCTTCTCTCTATCAGTAAGAGGATCTCCTTCTTTAGATGACATATTGGCTTTTCAAGATGCACGGGCTATGCCAAGATTATTCTCTGAAACCACTGTAATATTCCCGAATGGGAAAATCAGGAATATAGTGAAAAACCATGGAATAACAGTGTAAACATTAGATAAAATAAAGATACCAATATGGAAACCTTCAATTCATCATAACAACGGCATATATGTGTAAAAT
This sequence comes from Pinus albicaulis, assembly GCA_034641835.2. Classification (NCBI taxonomy): domain Eukaryota; kingdom Viridiplantae; phylum Streptophyta; class Pinopsida; order Pinales; family Pinaceae; genus Pinus; species Pinus albicaulis. Next base: position 577,489,488 of record CM076575.1, on the reverse strand, counting down.
AATGGGCCACAAACCATAATATAAGATAGGACAAGCCTCCAACAGACAAACCCTCAAAAGAGGTGCTGCTACTATATATCAAAATGTCGGAACACTGCTACAACGAAATTTTAAAAGCAATGCTATAGCAAATGAGTACACAAAATATAAAGGGCTGATATATGCCTCAAAAGATAGATCTAATACAGATCAAGGCTCTATACAACCTTAAGAAAAGAACCCCCAAAGGGTATGCAACAATACACCAATGTACAAGATCTGAATCAAAGCCCTAGGGCTGTAGATTCATTGTAATATATAGTTCTGGAAAGTGGTGGCTTATCTGATATAACAAATAATTCACCCTTATCCAATAGACCTCCTAGATGAAAGGAAGATCCCCTTCACTAGAAAACCTCCTCCCCAAATGGTGTGTTGAAACCACCCTGCAACTCCTCCCTCAAAATAACATAGATCTGGAATGAAACTGCACTATAAGGGAAAATAAATTTGTGGCCTGATGCCAAGATCTGAAAATATGCTCAAGGGCCTTCCTTACTATCCTCCCAATGGAAAGGAACCTTTCTCCACTGAAAATAAGTACTGAAGTGACCCAAATGTGGTCTCCATTGCTGCAACTTGCAAAAAAACTCAACCCTCAACAGGTTCTGGGTTGTATATGTAAGATGAAGCTTTGGCCAAATTCCTGATAGTGGAAGTGAAGTACAAGATTCTTCCAAGAGCTACTCAATGAAAGAGGTGGGATTCCCAATCAAGAACACCCAATTCTAAACAACACTTGCAATATTAGCTAAGTAACCTGTTAACACTGGAAAATCATACAACATAAAATGAAATTAATTAATGTCAAGCCAAAGGATTTAAAGGGCTAGAAGACATTACAGGATCCGGAAAGTATTTAAAAATATCAAAGTTTTAAAGAAATCAAATTTGAACTAGTCTTAAATGTTTATTGCGTGCATTATCCTTCGAGAAGAGCGCCTTCTGTGTGACTTTTGGCCCAATAAGCATGCATTCCCGAGAGTGGTGAAATGTCACTATCCAGGACCACATAAAGAAAACGACAAGTTACTCCTTACTTGAAGCCGCCTAAGGACAACCACCAACGCCTCCTTAGACACTATGTGAGCACACAATGGAATATTTGGAGCACACAAAGGAATCATACCTATCCCTTGGGTCACCATCCATAATGTACCAAGGGAGGGAAGGAGGATTTGAAATCCCCTATATAAAGCCACCATGAGATGAAGAATTGGTGATCACATTTTTATACTGGCCAAACTTTTCCAAGCAATACTAGCAGTGTCTGACCCGAAGTTGCAGACAGAGGGGACTCACTTGTTGGCCATGTTAGCTCCTTGTAACAAGCAAGATTGGAAAAGTCCGATAGCAGGGAGAACACCTTTTCAACCACATTGGGATTCTACGATCTAGCCCTCCTGAATCCGGAGAGGGATCTCTCTAATAAGTGAAAAGATGGATTTATATTTAAGGTTTTGGGTAATTATATTAGGCTAGTTATGAGGTCCGAAGGTTTTTGTTTGTTTTGGATGGTTGAGCATGATTATTATTTGAGTAGAAAATTCTAAATGGAAAGATTTTCAAAGGTGAGAAGTTGCAAGCGAATAGAACAAGCTTTGGCTAAAAAGATGGATAAATGCCGGTTTTAGTCCATTGGGCTATGGAGTCATAATAGGGTTTAATTGAAACAATCAAGTTCAAGAGTGGTCCAAGGGGCAAGTCATCTATGTCTAAGGATCTCTTTAAAGTTGATTTTATGGAATGGAATGATACAACAAAAAGGGGAAATTAAACAGATGAAGAACAAAGAGCAGCCCAAGATCTGGTAAGTACTTTGAAACTAGCCAACTTTTGACATACACTTAAGAAAAACATAAAAGTAACCTAGGATCTGGTAAGTACTTCAAAACTTGCCAGCCTCTGATATACTTTCAATAGAAAACATTTAAAACACAAGGTAAAACAAATGATAGCAAAAAATGGTCTAAGATTTGGTAAGTACTTTGAAACTATCCAGCTTTCAACGCACTCTTAGAGAAACTTTCAGATAGTCTTTGGGGATAAAACTAGGACCATGGCTCACCATATCTTCCTTAGTTCATCTCTACTTAACATAAACTGAAAAAATGCTCAAGAATAATAATTAGCCTAGACAGTAGGACGAGGGAACACCAACATTACTAATTGTTAGAACTGAATTAAATCGTTCCTAAACAACACAATTTGGAAGAAAACATTTAGATAAAGCTTATCAGTCAGAGAAGGATACTGATATACAGTAATCCTAACTCTATGCTTGTTTTTCTTTATCATAGAATATGAACGAAGTGAAAACAGAAATAAAATAATGATTTACAATAAGAAAAACATCATCGTCGACATAGACCAGGATCCCATAAATCAGCTTGTATTGATGCTTCAAACCAGTTACAGCTTCAAGTCCAGTGTTTCAGGTTCGCAATCATCTTCACCTCTCAGCCTAGCTATTATATCACAAGTAGAGCTTCAAGAGCCTTTGAACACTATTTACAATCAAAAGTTTCGAGCACAAGTATATTTCAAAGTTCTACAACCAACATTTTCTCATCTTCTACAGAAGTATTTATAGAAGGAATGAGGAGGTGGGAGAGGATAAAAGATCTCCCAAGATAATTAATACATATTAATGACTTCTCAGCCTTTGAGGGGCTCGATGGAGAAGTTTACAGATGTTCTATCTGTATTAATGTTTTACATTTAAAGATCAGGATCGGTGGGAGCTTGTGTTGACTTTTAGGCTCTGTTTCAGGATGTAATAACTCTGTTGATATTTTTTCATTAAGGTCCCTTGGCAGAATTAACTCTTTGGTGGTTGTGAGGCAGATATTCTCTACTGGTCATTACTCGGCCTCTGTTTGAGTGCTTTGAAGCTAGGTGGCACTGTGGCAGCTGAGAGGAATCAATTGGCCTCTGTTGTGGTGGTGGAGGCTTTTCGTTCTGATAGATCTTTTGATTTTTCTTTAATCATATTTTAATTTGAATGATTAGGCTTTTGATAATAAATGTTAGCCGTAATCTCCAAACTGTCTTCAATCCTCTTTTCTGCTATGCTTTTTTCTTTAACACTGATACTCTTTTGCTTTATTCAATTCTCTATGTCTTGTTGATATGCAGGGCCGCACAGGGCTCAAAGGGCATCAATGCCCATGAAGCATTGACGAGATGTGGAGTTTGAACCCTACGAATGGTATCCTTTTATGAATCAAAGGCACGGTAATCTTCATCCCCGGACTTTGGCCTTTCTTCAATATAACAGAAAAACCTTTTAATCCTGCAAAACACATGAAAACATTAATAAATCCTACGTTACTGGGTAAAACTACTTCAGAGGTTGTGGGGAAGGAGCAAGGTCGTTGGATGGAAACATCCAATGGTGGAGATCAGTTAGAGGAGGTCAAAAGGAGAGCAGAGGGAGAGATAAGTTAGAACCATTGATTCATGACTGGTCAAGGAGATCAACGGTTGGGATAAGCGGCAGACTAATAATGTGAAGGATTCACATTATTCGGATTTTATAAGAAAATGCGAAAGAACAAGGTTAAAACCTTTTTTCTGAGGAAATATGGTAAAAAATAGAGTTGGGGGTTCGGGATGAATACGAGCCGTCAGATGAGATCGACCCTACAAGATCAACGACTGAGGAGGCGCGCGAAAAACTCAAATGGAAAGAGGGAAAACGGTTTCAGGACCAAAAACCATGGGTTTCACGTGGAGAAAAGGCGGGTAGGTAGTTTTTCCTTTTGGAACGAGATATGCGTCCCCACTCGACATGTGGCACCAGAAAACAACTTATATCACATGCCATTTGAGAAATTAACTTCCACGCTGAAAGTTACACGAAACTGTGTCTGAACCGTTAGATCTAGGGTCTCAGATCTGACGGCAGAGAGTGAGCGTGAATTTGAAAAGATGCACAGGCGGAAGTGGGATGGGCAATTGATCAAAATTTGAAGAAGGCAGGACCCACAGGAGGCAGGCCTATTGGGGTTAGTATGAGCCGTTGGATGAGCAGAATCAACGGAGGAGATTACATCTGGGGAATGAACGAAATAATACAATGGCAGAGGAAGAGCTGATGAGGGTCATTGATCTACAGAGATCGACGGCTAAGATTTTCCGAAAAAACATTATGAAGCAGGTTGTATAAAATATAACCAAATTCGGAGGATCGATCTGGACACGTGGATGGCCCAAATGCAATCGGGGCTTGGAAATTAGTGGGGCAAAGAACTCGGAGTGCGACAGAGCAATTGAGCACTGGCCATTGATCTAAGGATCAGATCAACGGTGGGGAGAGAATTGGAGGGGTTCAAAGGCAGAGGAAAGGTTAATGATCGGGGCGAATATGGACAGTTAGATTTGAGAAGGCGGGGAGGAGATCAACAACTCTCGATTGATTGAGGGATGACCAATCGGGGAGAGAAATAAAATGCGCCCGATGAAAACTTTGCGATGCGATGTAGCACGGGCCGTTTGATCGGCTTAAGATCAATGGTGGAGGTTATCCCAAGTAATGAACCGGTGGAAAACCCTTTATAACATACAAAAACCAAAAATTTAATAAAACACAAAGGTTTGGCTTTGGGGGCAAGATATATATATATATATATATATATATATATATATATATGGAATGGTCTGGCGCCCGACTGCGTGGCCGCTGGTCTTTATGAAATATAATATGCCTGGGGCATATATAATAAAGGTCCAATCGCATCAGAACTATCGGGCTCGGTCTTTCAATCTAACCATTTGATTTTCTCCGATGCGATTAGTGCTTGGGGACTTTTAAGTCTTGGTCCTGGGCGTAAGTTATATGGAGTGAAGTGGAGGGCAGAGTTTATGCAATGGGGCTTAAATTGCATCAAAACTTTTGATGCGGGTCTTTCAATCTACCCATTTTTCATTAAAAATCATTGTATGGGAGCATTTAGACCAAAATTTAGGAAAAAGGGGTTTTTTGATTTACAAAGAGAAATAATGGATCGGAGATGAATTATACATTGTTTTTAGCGCCCGACTGCAGGAACTCAAGTTATATGGAGTGATAATACGATCGGGGGTTATAAAACAATGGGCTAATCACATCGGAACTTTTAACATGGTAAAACAGACTTGTATGCCCTATTTTTTCTGAAATGATAAGCGCTTAAATGGTTCAGCGCTTGGTTCCAGCACCAAGGCGTATGTGGGGAAGTGGTTTAAGATTTAGCCCAAGGGGGCTTAAGTCTGTAATACAAGAAAGTGTATTTTTATGTGTTTTTGAGAGTTTTCTAATGGATTTAGGGGTTTCGGAAGAGTTCAAAAATGAGTTTTAAAATCTGTATAGGGGATTTTATGAAGGAAAAAGGAGAAAAAAATGGAAAATAGAATACTTCCATGGGAATGAAAGGGGTAAAAATGAAGGTTAGTTTTGAAGTGGAGGGAGAGGGGAAAATGGATTTTGCAACAGTCTTTCCTCTTTGAAATTAGTAGAATTTCAGAGTTAAAAATGGAAACAGAAGTGAAGATTTGGACAGAGGCATGATGTCTTCATGAGTCTTCAAGAGATAACATTTTATGCAATAAAACTTGTTCCTTGAAGGCTCCAAAAATTGTTTAGCCACCATTTGATAGGACAAATTTTATTGGTGGCTAACAGTTGCTCCACTTGGGGATGGTGCCTTCTTGAAGGCATCAAGAACTTCAGACTTGCATTCTCTGGGAGGTTGATTAGTGCCTCATCCATTGGGCTGCGTTTCTTTGCTTGAATGATCTTATTTTTCTCTGAAAACATATTAGCAACCACAAAAACAATGGATCTTTCATCAACAAGCTTTCTACCTACCCAATCCTACTGATCTAACATTTTTTCTTCTTTAGAGTGCACTTGGATTGGCAAACTCTTTTCTCAACATTTTATTCTTTTGAAATCATAAAACTAATCTAATTCTACTCCTTATTTCTCCATGGACTCAGATTAAACAGTTGATTCCATATGTTTCTCTACCTAATCTACCAATCTGTTAGGATTAAACAATCTCATAGATTTTTATTCTCTAAATTCTACAACAAAAATTAAAAAGCATACAAGTTAGGATTGAACATTCTAACTTGATGCTGATCTATGGCATAAAAAAAAAGCTACACATAGATATTATTTTGCAGAAAATTAAATCAAAATGGAAGGCTTAAGATCTGAAATTTCAAGCACTTCCTTCATCTTTTTATAGCTCTGTTTTTACTTCTGTTTGATCTGTTCTTCTTTTATCAACTGGTTCAGATTTTGGGCTGATTAGAACCAGTTATTCCTCTATTTTGACTCAGAAATTTAAACAGATTTGAGTCATTCATATTTTGGAAACATAGGTTCAGATTTGAGCATGTTTGAACCTTTAATTTCTAGCCTAATCTACTTACTGATAAGCCAAGATTAAACAGTTTGGCAAATCGAATTCACTATCCTATCAATAGTAAATTTAAAACTAATCAGTCAAGATTAGGCTGTTTGACTAACTAGAAGTGTGTTTTTCAGGAGTGGCATTAAGCTTGCACAGTTTCAGATTTGTTTCTCTTTTTGTTGGTATGGGGTTGTATCTTTATTGTTTTTAAAATCTTCTCTCTTTTCTTTCATTCATTGTTTTTGTATTTTGTTTTTTATAACTTTGAATGCAATGATGGATGAAATATTTATAATGGAAAAAATATAAAAAGGATTTTAGAACATGACATGGATCAAGAGAAGAAATTTTTAAGCATCCTGCCATTGACAGGACCCCCAAACAATTCTGCTCCATTCAACTCTTGTAAGAAAAATGCATTGTTACCAGCAGCTGAATGAATGAAGTAAGGGCCAAGCCATAAGTTGTCAAATTTTCCATGCTTGCCCTTGTCTTCTCTCCTTGAGTCCCACTTTAAAACTTTGTCCCCAACATTGAAATTCCTGGCCTTTGTTCTTCTGTCAAAAATATTTTTAATGTTGTCTTTCTTCTGCAATGCTTTGTTATAAACCTCCTCTCTGGTTTACTGAAGGTGAATAGTCTGATTTACCCTTCTAATCATGTCATTATCTTCAGACTGAACCTCTTGAAACAACTTCATAACTGGCACACCAAGGTTGGTAGGAAATATTGCATCAGTGCCATACACAAGCTGGTAGGGTGACATGCCAATGGATTTCTTCATAGTCAATCTGTCAGCCCAAAGTGCATGCACAAGCTTTGTGTGCCAAGAATTTTTGTTGTCCTCCAACAACTTCTTGATTATGTTCACTAAAATCTTGTTTGAGAATTCTTCAAGTCCATTACCTTGAGGGTAATAGGTTGTGGAATGCCCCAATGTTATCTGATACTTGTGACAGAATTCAGCCATCTTCTTTGATCCAAATGTTGTTGCATTATCAGTGATGATCTTGGTAGGATAGCCAAATCTAGAGAGAATATTATTCTCCATGAATTTTATAATAACAGAATCATTGGCTTGCCTACAGGGGATGGCTTCTATCCATTTAGTGAAGTAGTCTGTGGCAGTGAGAATCCATCTATGCTGAGTTGAAGATGATGAATGGATTTCACCTATGAAGTCAAGTCCCCACTGTTGAAAAGGGGCTTCAACAGTGATTGGATGCAGAGGTAAGGGTAGCAGCTTCCTTTTGCCTTCAAAAATTTGACATTTATGACAGGTAATGATCATCTTGTGAACATCAAGAAAAAGAGTAGGCCAATAGTAACCAGCCCTCAAGATTTTGTTGGCTGTTGTCTTCCAGTATAAGTGGCTTCCACACTATCCTTCATGGAACTCGTGCTTAACCTTATCTGCATCATACTCAAGCAAACATTTAAGCAATATACCACTTGCATTTTTCCAGTAAAGACATCTATCTATAATGTAATAGTTTACAGCTTTTAACTTCAAAAATATTGCCTTAGTTTTTTTCAAACCAGGGGGTGTATTCAAATTAAGAAAAACATAAAGAATATCAACATACCAAGAGGAATTCATAAAATGGTCTTCAACAATGGGAGTTGAGATTTCCTCTTGTTCATCCAAAGCATCAATTATATTAATATCAAGAACTTTAAAATTTGATTCAGCCATTAACCTAGCTATACCTTGGCCTTTGATGAGTTTAGTGGGTTTTATCTCTAAATCATATTCAAGAATAACAACAATCCACTTACCTCTCTTACCATCTGGTTCCTGTGGTAGAATTTCTTTCACAACTGAATTTGGGACAAAGGCAATGATGTGTGAGTGCAATATGTATACTCTGAAGTCTTTCAAAGCCTTAACCAAAGTGAAAGCTTGCTTCTCCATAATGTTATACTTTAGAGGGGCATCCATAAAATCCTTGCTAAAGAATGCAATAGGTTGCTCTTCTCCTTGTGGATTTTTCTATAAAAGGACAACATCTATTGTATGTTCTGATGCAAATAAAAAAATATAAAAATCTTTTGAAAAATCAGGATTTATTAGAACCGGTTTTTTGGTTAATGCTTGTTTCACCAGCTCAAAGGACTTCTTTACTTCCAAGGTCCATTTTACCCCTTGCTCCTTCTTCAACATGTTTTTTATATTTCTAAGGAGCTCAGCCAAGTTGGGGATGAACCTTCTCAAAAATTTAATCTTTCCAATGAAATATTGCAACTCCTTGATGTTTCAAGGATGAGAGATTTGAAATATGGCCTCGATCCTCTTTGGATCTATCTTAATACCCTCTTCTGAAATAATGTGCCCAAGAAGTTTACCTTCTTGGAGACCGAACAGTGTTTTCTTAGGGTTTAAAGATATCCCCAACTTTCTACATCTCTCGAAGACTGTTCTTAAATGTGCTAAGTGCTCTTCATCTGTCTTTGAAAAAATAGTAACATCATCAAGGTATATAATGATGAAGTAGCCCAGTTCTTCAGAGAATGCTATATCCATGGATCTTTGGAAAGTTGCACCAGCATTCATTAGACCAAAGGGAATTTTTACATACATGAAAGTGCCCCATGGTGTAGTAAGGACTGTCTTTAATTGATCATAAAGGTGAACTAAGATCTGATTATACCCTAAGTAGCTGTCAAGCAAAGAAATTCTTTTAGACCCTACCACCCTTTGTAAAATATGATCCATCTTCGGCAAAGGGTACTTGTCTTTCAATGAAGCTTTTTTTAAATCTCGGAAGTCTATACAAATCCTGATCTCTTTAGTTTTCTTCCTAACTCACACCAGATTAGACACCCACTCAGAATATCTAATAGGGATGATAATACCAGCTTCATACATTTTCTTGATTTCCTTCTCAACCAAAGGCAACTGAACAGGGTTAATTATGTGCATCTTCTGTTTGAATGGTTTTTGGTTTTCTTTGAAAGGGATTTTGTGTTGTATTATTTCAGTGTCATAGGATTTAAGATCTTCGTAACTCCACGCAAAAACATCAGAAAATTCCTTAAAAAGCTCTATGTATTTGAGTTTAATGTGAGCTAGTAAGGTCTTAGATAGTTTGATCATCATAGGTTTAAGTTTACTACCTATATTGCACTCTTCCACTTCAATCTCTACAGGCTCCAATTTTGGCTTCTTGGCCACATCGTTAAAATCAAACAACTCTTCTAAAGGGGCCATACCCTTAGGCAAACTCTGATCTTTGGACTGTAGGGTCTCTAACTCCTTTGTTTCTAATTCCGCAGTCAATTTTGTTTTGTTTTCAAGTTTTCTAGACAGAATATTAATATCAGCAGGCTCAGGAGATGGTTCTTCATCACCAAGAAAATTTTCTTCACTGTTTCAGTCTGTATCATAATATGAATCCAAACTATGAAGTTCAAATTCATTTCTGAATTGCATGAAGTCTTCTATTTGTTTGTCTCCGTCGAACACTTGCCAATATTTTTCGTTATCAGGAATGGCTGGTCTGAATTTAATCTAAGTTGTGCAGTCTTTAGTTTCATATGGCATTAAGCATGTTCTAGCTGCAAAGGCTAAGCTGTGGGCCGCAATATTTCTTTTTATTGGGAAAAAAATTATTTGGTAGTCCTCAAAATTTTTTAAAAGATCCACGACATCATTTCGATAGGCCCTAAGTCTTGGGTGGTTTGCATTTTATTCTCCATTGACTTTCCTAACGATTAATTCAGAATCCCCATATGCTATGATTCTTTTGGCTCCTAACTTTTTCAACAAACGCAAGCCTAAAAGCAGGGATTCATATTCCACTATGTTATTCGAACACTGGAAGTTTAATCTACAGGAAATGCTTTTTGTGTGATTGTTCTCAGTGTTGCATATCCAGACACCTACACCAGCATTAGTTCTAGTGCATGACCCTTCGAAGTTCATACTCCACAGAGGACTAGTTTCAGATTCATCTGTTTGGTGCTTGTCCTCTTCAACTAAAGTGCTTTCGGGTTGTTGTGGAATATCAACACTTAGTTGAATTCGTTTCAACTCCTCAGGTTTTTTGTTGTGTTGAGGGTTATTTTCTTGACTTTCAAGGTTTAAAAACAAAGGACACATGACTTGTAGCTCAAGATCTGTATCTAGTTTGATGTGGTTTAAAGGTTCAACAAACTGTTCTGACACTTCTGCATTGTGATCTTCTTCCTCTCTATCGGCCATCAATTCTATTAAAGTCACCTTTTCAAAGAAAGTTTCATCGTTAAATAGGATAAAATAGTCGAGGCCTATATTTATAGAATACAGGGGAGAGTTTTGTGGTCTGTCTTGGCTTGTAACTGTGTACTGCATATGGGACTCCCTATAAAGTCTTCTTGTCTGATTGAAAACAATGATAGTCACATAGGTCATGTCCATCTGCATAGTTCCTTGTAACTTATCCCCCCAAGATATTGATAATAACATTCCGTACTTTGGGGGCACATCAACCAGAACAATGTCTATGACTAAGCATTTGGCTGGAATATGTGCTAAGTTAACACATAGATCTTTTATCAATCCTAAACATTTTACTCTGCTCGAGTCAAAGGAGTAAAGATATTTATAAGGTCTGGTGATTTCTAGACCAAGGCTATCCCTCGTAGCTTTAGGCATTAAATTATGAGAAGCCCTAAAATCATGCATAGCGTTTTGAAAAATCTTTTCATGAACATTTAAACTCACATAAAATGGAGGAACAGGTCCCTCTTGATACTTACCTTCAATCTTGGGACCAAAAATAAGCTCTGGTTGGTCATCGCTAAGATTGATTGTGTCATTATTCTCTTCAATGTTTAAAGCCTTCAAAATTTGGGTCATATATACATTTTGGGAAACTAACTCAGTCAAGGGAACATAGATTTTAATTTTGGAAATTTCCTGCTCTAGGCTGAAAGGAATTTGATTCTTTGAAGAACTTGTCCTAGCCTTGTTAACTTCCATTCTATCAACAACATCAGCTTGTTGATTTGTTCTATTTACATTTGAAAAAATGGTTTTGACAGGAGTACTAGTTGAAGTGTTAGTACTACTAAGGTCTGCATTCTGTTTTGTAACCATTTGAGTGCCTTTGTCTTTACCTTTATCAGAATTCACAGCTACTGTTTTGTCTTTGTGTTTGACAACTTTAGGCTTGTTTACAGTGCTATTTTTGTGAAGATTTGTCAGAGGTTTTGGTGTTGGGAGTTTGTTCATTGGTTTTACTTCTAAGGTCATATTCTCTTTGAGATTATATGATGACATTCTCCATGTCTTGATAATAGCTTTCATCATTATCCCTTTTTTCATCATAAGGTGTGTAAAGACCTTGTTTTCTATCATAATGAATGTCAAAGTCATCATTATCTACTCCTAGCATGTTGATATCTTCTTCCTCTATAGGTTCATTTGTTTCCTCAACCTCACTCACATAGTTTTGATGAAAAGGAGGAGTGATCTGTTGATCATCTTCCCTAGGTCTGTTTGGAGGTTGGTTCCTTCTGAAATTATGATTTTGGTTTTGGTTTCTATTTTGAGGAGAATTTTGGTTTTTACTTTCTTGTTCTCTCTCAAGGATGCTCATTTTATTCACAATCTCCTCCATCATTTTTTCCATCTTTGAGCTAGAAGTGGAAGGGGCAGATTCTTCTCTGAAGGATACTCTCTTCTCATTCTTCATTCTCGCTCTCTTCTCCATTAAGTTAACTTCCACAGCAAGAGCTCATTTTTGCATACCTTCAAGAGTTGCAGGATCTCTTTCTCTCAGCTGATAGGCCATCTCCGGGTCAAACCCTTCAGGAAACTTGTTTAGATCTGAGCCCTGTGGAGGTTTTAGATCTGGGGAAAGTGCATTGTACACACTATTAAATCTAGTGCAGTAGGCTTGAACACTTTCCCCAGTGTTTCTATGGAGGTTCTTGTAATCAAAAAGGACTTGGAGAGGATTCTTCTTTACTTCCCATTTGTTTAATAATGTATGATGGAAGGCTTGGATATCATTGATACTATGGGGGGTTAAGCCTTTAAACTGTTTTCTTACTTCTCCCCCCAAACTCTGAGCAAATAATCTAAGCTTGAAAGAATCATCATCAATTTCATTTCTATCAAAATATTCATTCATCTTATCCACATGTTGTGATGTGGTAGTAGCATTACTAGCATCATATAATGGAATTTTGGACTGATAGTCCTGTGGAAGATTGACTAATGGTACAGGAAGGACTAAGGGAGCATACCATGCTGCCATGATATGTGGTGGAGGTGGGTTTACAAGAGGTGGATTAACAAAAGGTAAAGTGGGCTGAAGTGGAGTGGTTTGGACAGTGGATGTAGGATGAACAGATGTAGATGGACAAGGAATAGATTGTTGAGCCGATCTTGGATGAGAGACACCTAAATTGGAAAGGAAGTGTGAATCAGGTGGTGTCGTTTCTCTACTACCAGGATGTCCGCTTGTTTCAGGAGATGAAAGTGAAGGCTCAGAATCTAGCTGATCTGAATCACCAAGAGACCTAGTTCTAAATGGACTTATTAGATCTTCTTGTGATTGTTGTAGAGTTGCATGATTTTCAGGAACTCAATTAGCTCTCAAGGGTGATCTGAAAACAGTTGAAAATTTTGTCTTAGGAGACTTTCTAAGGATACTTTATGGGTTAACAACTATATCAGGTGGGTTAGGGTCAGGATAGGCTCTAGTATGAATCTTTCTACGAGCCACTATGTTGTGTTTTTCAGACCCAACTAAACAAGAAAAGTTCAACCAACTATGACAGTCTTTAAGAGGTTAACTAATTTTCTTTGTACAGATCTTAATCCTACAGTCCTCTAACTGAGTTTGAATGATATTCAATGATAAGGGTTCTTCCCGATGGAGTCTTAAGGTCTGTTGAAGATTATGGAGTCACTAAGTGGAATTTTTTAGCTCTTTTGGAGGTAAAAGGTTTTATGGTCCATCACCATGTTTATTAAATTCAAATCTGAAATATTTTTGGGTTTTCTGAGTAATTTTTCAGTTGTGTGGTTTCTAAGAGTGTCCTAAATCTGTTTCACAACTTAGCTACGGTTATGAGACAAAGAAAGTCTATTCTTATGGCTAAGCTAGCTGATTTTTCAAGGTTAGATAAAAACTTAAGAGAATCCTAGGGTTTGCCTAGTTTGTCACTGATTCAAACAAGTTTCATCATGATTACCATCACTTGGTAGTGCTTGAAAAGGCTGCTTTTTACTCACAAGGTTTTATGAAGTTTTTAAGGGAACTAGATATTTTGGTTTTGTTTCCCAGTGGAGTCACCAAAAATGTTATCTCCCTGTAATCAGCCAGATTGGCAAAGTCCGACAGCAGGGAGAACACCGTTTCAACCACTTTGGGATTCTAGGCCCTCCTGAATCCAGAGAGGGATCTCTCCAATAAGTTCAAAGATGGATTTATCTTTAAGGTTTTGGGTAATGATAATTAGGCTAGTTATGAAGTCCGAGGGTTTTTGTTTGTTTTGGAAGGTTGAGCATGATTATTATTTGAGTGGAAATTTCTAAAATGGAAAAGTTTCAAAGGTGTGAAGTCGCAAGCAATCGGAACAAGATTTGGCTAAAAAGATAGATATAACGGTCGGTTTTAGTCCATTGGGCTATGGAGTCATAACGGGGCTTTAATTGAGCAACAACATCAAGAGTGATTCAAGGGGCAAGTCATCTATATCACAAAGATCATTTGAGATAAAATGATGGAATCGAAACAATAAAGTGTTCGAGGGGGTGGAAATATAATAATTTCCAACAAGGATTTATAGTCGGTCCAAAACAAGAAAAGCTCTTAAGTAAATCATGTTTAAAAACCAACCAAGAACAAGTGCTCACCATAAATTTCTTGCAAGTTTGTACTAAAGCAACTCAATAGACAAACAATCTCATAATCCGCATAATTACCTTCGTAGAAAGTATAGCAAAACACATAAGAGAAACAAAGTGAAATCCTAAGATCGATAAGGTACTTTGAAACCTAGTCTCGCTTTTAGCAAACACCTCTACTGAAACTTTCGCATCTACCTTTGGGGAATAGAAGCTAGAAAACAGGCTCACCATAACTTTTCTAGTCTACCCTTTAATAAGAAAATAATGAAAATAACATTCAAGAATAATGTTTAAAAACAAATTTGAGGACGAGGGAACGCCGGCCATTCCTCAAACTCGTCGAAACTATATTGAATCATTCTTAAATAAACAATTTAGAAGAAAAACATTGAGATAAAGCTTATCGATCACGAGAAGGGTACCCTGTAAATAGTAGGTCCTAACTCTATGCTTGTTGTTCTTTATCCGAGAATAATGGACAATATGGCATACACAAAAGGAAAAACAATTACAAAGAAAGAAGCACTTCACGAAAGGATATTGACCAAGATCCCAAGAAACAACTTGTTATTGATGTCAAACCGCGACACTGCTTCTCGGGTCCAATGTTTCAGCTTAGCAAATCATATTCACTACTCACGCCTAACTATTTTATCACAAACAAAGCTTCAAGAGCCTTTGAATACTATTTACAAGTAGAAATTTTGAGCACAAGTATATTTCAAAGTTTTGCAACTAACATTGTCTCATCTTCTACGAGTATTGCAGAAGAAATGAGAGGTGGGATGGGATAAAATATCTCCCAGGTTCAATTAACACGATTTAATACTTCTCGACTTTTGAGGGGCTCAATGGAGAAGTTTACGAATATGTCCTCATATTAATTGTTTTACATTAAGAATTAAGCTTGTGGGAGATTTTGTTGACTTTTAGGCTCGTGTCATGTTGTAATAATCTCACTGATATTTTTTTGCATTAAGTTTCTTTGGATGAATTAACTATTCTGTCACTGCTGAGGAAAATATCTTCTTTTCGATCATAACTCTGCCTCTGTTGAATGCTTTGAGGCTACAAGTAGCTTGGTAGTCGAGAGGAATCAATTAGCCTCCGAGGTGGTGGTGGAGGCCTTTCTTTATGATAAATATTTATGATTTATCTTTTAACTCGTATTTAATTTAATGGATTAGGGCTTTTTGATTTCGATCTTTAGCGAAACTAATCCATCACTGTGACTCGCCTTCACCTCTCCGGGTTTGATTTAATCTTCAACATTGATACTCTTTTTGTTTTTGTTTTAATTTCTCGTGTCTTGTTGATGTGTAGGTATGATAGGGGCTCATATGGCATCGGTGTCCATGATACACCAATGAAACGTGGCATGGAACCCCGCTCAATGATTTCTCTTTCGATAAGTGAAAGCCTCGAGGATCGGTCATCCTCGACTTTTATTTTCTTTAATATAATGGAAAAACCATTAAAACCTACAAAATACAAAAAGAGTTATAAAATCTTTCGTTATTGGGTAAGATCGGCTTAGAGGCTTTGTTTTGAGCTTGGTTGTTGGATGACAGCATCCAACGGTGGAGATTGCGATCGAGGGTCAAAGGAGGTAGTTTGGAAGAAGCGGTGGTGAAAATCAAGTCAAATCCGTTGATCTTATGGATATCGACTGTCGGTAGCGACCGGTCAATATAATGGAGAAGGGATGCTTTTTGTGAAAAAATAAGAAATACAAAGGAAATAATGAAAATTCCTTTGAGCGGAGGGAAAAATGTACCGAGGAAATTTGGGGGTTTCTCGTGATCGGGCCGTCATATTAGATCAGCTCAACGAGATACAAAGTGGAGATCGCTTTTGAGAAGCCCCTTTGGAAAAGGCGAGGGCGATGGTGTAATGAGAAATTAGATCTAAATCGTTGATCCGCAGAGATCAATGACAGGGAGCACACGATACAATATAATATAAAATGAGGAAAGTGGTTTCTGGGAAGGGAAACCATGGGTTTCACGTGGTAAAAAAAGAGGAAAAGGTAGTTTTCACATTTCGAACACGATATGTGTTCCCGCTCCGACACGTGGCATTAGAAAACAGCTTATATCGCGTAGTTCCTCGGGAAATTAACCTTCGCGTCAAGTTATGTGAAAATGCACATCAACTATTGGATCTCGGGGCTCAAATCTAACGGTGATGAGTGAGCGGATATAGACCCATGCGCGAGCGGATAAAAGATAGGTGGTTTATGGACCGTTCGATCAAGGGATCGACGGTGGAGACTGATCCGGGAGGGAGGCAAGACCCACGGGTGGGTTGGGATTTCGGGGTTACATGAGCCGTTGGATGAATGAAATGGATGGCTCAGATTTGAAAATGGGTTTAAACAAAATAATACACAAGGCGGAGAAAGGGGGTTAATATGGGACGTTGATCGCAGAGATCAACAACTCGCAGTTGGTCACAAAACATTACACAAGGGGTATATGATTTTAAACCAAAGTCGGGGAGATGCAAATCTGGACCGTCCGATCTCGTGACATGTGGGACAACCCAAATGCATCGAGCTTTGCAATCGGTGGGGCGATGGACATTGGAGCGCCAAAGCGATTGATCGTGGGCCGTCAATCACGGTACCCGATCGACGACTTGGAGAATGGATCAAGGTGACCAATCTGGGGTGGCATATAATATTTAATGTGCCCAATGAGATTTTCCAAATGCGAGATTGCGCGAGCCATCAGATTGGCCCAAGATCAACGTCGAGAAAGCCCGACCAATGAACGAGCGAGACCCCTGATAATATATAAAAACCAAAAAATAGTGAAATGCAAAGGTTTTTATGGTGTTTGGGCGGGTTATATATATGAGGGTCGGTGCCCGTCTCGCGGGGCCCTGTGGGATTTATGGAGAGCAAAGGCCGGGCTTGTGTATACAGGTCAATCGAGCATCGGAACGGAGGGTGCGGGATTTTCAATCTACCCATTCAACATATCTCCTATGCAAGATTCTGTATACCATTGATCGGCTCATAAGATCATCTGTTCTTCTTATATAATATCATGAACCAAATGTTTAGACCAAAACTTAGGATAATGGATCTTTATGCATTTATAAAGGAAAAATTCAATTGGGATGGTTTTATTAACAAATTTTTAGGGTCCGATCATGGGCTTTGAGGTTATATAAAGTGGCAATGGGGTCGAGGACTTATAAACAAGGGGCTCATCGGATCGGAAGAATTAATACAACAAAAAGACTTGTGTGCTTTGATTATTTCCATGCGATAAGCGCTTTGGCTCGTAACTCTTTGGTTTTCAAAGAAAACAAAGGATCGGGAGTTTACATATTAAGAGTGGCCAATCGCATCTAAGTCTTATAAAGGCCAGACTTGCGTTCTTCGTTTGTTTCCAATGCGATAAGCGCCCGAAAGGGTTTAGCGCTTGTTTCTAGTGCCAAGGAACATGTGGGGAAGTGGTTTAGGTCTTAGCCCAAAGGGGCTTAAGCCTACAAAACTTATTTTTCATGAAATTTTCAAGGTTTTCCGATGGATTTGGGGGTTTCGTGCAAGGTTTAAAAATGAGTTTTAAACCTCATGAAATGGATCTTATGAAGGGGGAAATGGGAAAAATGGAAATAGAGGGAATTCCATGGGGAAAAAAAGGGGGATAAAATGAAGGTTAGTTTTGAGTGGAGGGAGGGAAAAATGGAGTTTTGTGCTAGAGTTTTTCTTACGTAAATAGCGATTTTCAACATTTCGAGAGGGAAACAAGAGAGGAAGATTAAACAAAGGGAATGATGTCTATGAGTCTCTCAAGAGATAACACTTTTAGCAATAAAACCCGTTTCTTGAAGGCTCCAAAAAATGATTTAGCCACCCTTTTGATACAACAAATTTTATAGGTGGCTAACATGCATATGCAAGGCATCCCTATATTGTGGGATTTATGGGTAATGATGGGTGTAGTGCCGAGAATATTTGTAGATAGCGCATGCGTGATTGCAATGCACAATGCTTTACCTTTACTTTTGGTGGCAAGTTCCTTTTTCACTAAAACGTGGTGTCGCAATGTCCCACTCGCAGCTAAGGAGCGGTTTTAATTCGTCTAGCTCCTGGGAAGATCTAGGTAGGGTGTCCCACTACGTCACATATGGCATAACTCGGTGATTCCTATCTGCGGGGTGGGAGTCTCCAATTTTTTTTCCTCTTTTCTCGGTCTTAGCCATAATCATCAGCTTTACAATGGGAATTTCTTTTGTAGGGGTTATTTTCGATAGTTTCCTGAATGGGTGGGGCCTCCGGGGGACCGAGGGCTTTAACCTTGTGGTGGTGATGTGTGTGGCTCCTGTCCCGCTAGGGGGGATGAGGTACCAAACTGTATTAGCAAAAGAGATGTTTAGTAACACCACCTAGTTCCAAGACCTGTAGGATACGTAAAACCGGCAGGGTGTAGAGGGAAATGGGTCCTGGTAGCAATGTATTCTAGAGAGCCCTCGCCATTACCGAGGACTTGGTGTCATTATCGCTCATGTCCGTGTCCCGACTTAGCTTCGAGCTTGATGTGGACATCATGCTACACCGCAGCCCTTTGACACCGATTGACTTAGGTATAATAGGGGGATCTCGTAGGAATGATCCTAGGATGGACAACGGTTTGAATTGGCCCGAGCCATATTATTGGTACCATGAAAGCACGTCCTGCATGTTCTTATGTAGTGTATAAAGACATCGATATTTTTTAGTCGCTGTTGATGTGTCAATTGGTCGATAGTAACGATGTGGGTCCTCATGGGGGACATCATAGTTCGAAGACGCGAGGAGGCGATGACCGACATAACATACATATAACTGCGACCAAGGACTATATTGTAGTCCAACCGCATTCATGACTTCAATGTATATAAGAACCGTCTTTTTGACTAAGCGGGATCGGGACATTTTTCGTAGAGACCGACGAAATGTCGAAGGGAGACCATCGTATGCTCCTGGCATGTATCGATGGCTTTAGCTCGAACGACCCTAACCGCGAAACATTCTTTGACATGATGCATGTGGATGCACCTTCGTCAATGATACATCGGTGAATGGTAATGTTTTTGGACCAACACCGGTATCTAAAAGGCAAACTATCAAGGAAGCCTCAGGGGTGGCTTTGTATAAATAAAAAAGCCATTAGGCATGTATCGCAGGGATCTGATAGCGCCTAACGTAGAAATTAAGGCTTTCGTTGCTTTGGGCATGAAACGTAATACCTCCAAAGTCGACATAGCAATGGGAGATTGAGCAAGATCATCCACTATGCTATAGGCTATGGGTCGCTTTGGAATAGTTTCCCGCTCACCTAGTCGGGTCCCTTAACCATATTTGGAAAAGGTTCAATAGATATCTTTGATATGGTCAAAGGTGTTCTTGGTGCACCTGGTACTAGTCGTCGATGCGTTGGTGTCCGGGTGAGGTGTCTTAATTTCGATTCCATTTCCCGAAATAACATTTCCCTCGCCGACTCATGTAGATTTCGTGGTTGTTCTTTCCGTAGTCGTTGCGGGAGTTTATTTGATCCAGGGTGGATATCCGTGGCCTCCCACCTATTCCATTTGGACCCACAAGATCATCCCTTTTCGCGTCGCTTACTAAGACAACTTACTATTTATAGCGTGTTTTCGGGTCCGCACACCGCGCCGTTTTGGGGCATTAATAATCCAGTGGATATTGGTGGCCACCCATCGAGTCCATTTGAACCCCCACCATTAGTTATTTCTGGTTTGTGTAAGTTTCGCAGCAACTTCACTATTTTTTGCAAGCGGGTCCTAAACTTTCGGATCCGTTTTGAGGCCCTAAACGACGTTTTTCGGAAAACGGAGAGCAACATGGTCTATAGATCGATGTTGCTCATTCAAAATTGAATTCCTGGAGTAGATCTTTCTAACGAGCTATTGAGCGCGTCAAACGGAGATCGGATACCAAAGTTACGCCCCGGGAAAGTTGAACCCACCAATTTACCCAAACGGGACCCACGATGTGCTTCATCTCCTACGGTTAGGGTTTTGGGACGTACTCCCACATTGTTTCTCACCTGTAAAGCTAGGCCCTCGAGCCTCATTGTAACACGCTTCGTGGGCCGGGAGCCGACACATCTCTTCTCGAGATAAGCGCGACCGGTGCCTAGCCAGTCGCATTTCCATTGTACGTATTGTAACACGTCACGGGGCGGTAGCCGCCACATCTCTTCTCGTGATACGCCGCAGCACCTAGCTCGTCTATTTCCATTATGTCCGTAATAGGCCCGCGAGCCTCAATCGTAACATAGTTCGAGGTTCGCGTACGCTACATCTCTTCTCGGAGATACGCTACCGCCCTAGCTTATTTCCATTATGTTTGTAAGCTTATCGCGAGCTATTCTTTTATTAATAAAATGAAGCATTATTTCCGTCGCATCTCTATATCTATGGTTATATCTCGTATTCCCGTATGCGTTCGCACAAAATCCGATCGGTGGTATCGAGCGGGTTTGCTCTTTCTCGCTTTTTCTCTTCATGTCCCTAATGCGGCCGGGGTATAAGGAGTTCAACCTACGCAACTCGACGACTCCCCTATGAGCGGAAGGAAAGAAAGACGAGGGAGCAGGAGATCCTATCAGAAATCTTGCTCGAGGATGCCCTCGAGAAACGGAGGAACGCGATGATGGACAATCGGATCCTTCAATGGCTGCTCACGGCGGTATCATCTACATCCAGCATGGTCACGACACCATGTTCGACAAAATTCATGGAGGAACTTAACGCAATGGAGACCATTGCTTCTAAGGAGGGAGGAATGATCTGTGGATATCGGTGGCCTCCCACCTATTCCATTTGGACCCGCGACATCAATTCTTTCGGCTTTTCCAGACTTCGACACAACTTACTATTTATAGCAGGTTTTCGGGTCCCACACACCGTAGAGCCGTTTTGGGGGCATTAATAATCCGGGTGGATATTGGTGGCCACCCATCGAGTCCATTTGAACCCCCACCATCGCTATTTCGGCTTTGTAAGTTTCAGCGACAACTTACTATTTTTTAGCAGCTTTTTCGGGTCTTAAACTTTCTGAGCCGTTTTGAGGTCCCCAAACGACGTTTTTTGGGAACGGAGAGCAACATGGGTCTATAGACCGATGTTGCTTGTTCAAAAATTGAAGTCCCTCGGATAGATCTTTCTAACGAGCTGTTGAGCACGTCAAACGGAGATCGGATGCCAAAGTTACGCCTCGCGGGAAGTTGAACCACCAATTTACCCAAACGGGACCCACAGTTTGGCGCTTCATCTCCTACAGCTAGGGGTTTTGGACGTTTGATTCTACATTGTTTCTCAACAATAAATAGGCCATACGAGCCTCATTGTAACACGATTCGTGGGGGTGGGAGCCGATACATCTCTTCTCGGGGACAAGCACTGCAAAGTGCCCTAGCTCGCCGCATCTCCATCATGTCCGCATTGTAACACGATTCAGTGTGTCGGTAGCCGCCACATCTCTTCTCGGGGATACGATGCCGGTTTCCTAGCTCATTTATTTCCATTATGTACGTAATAGGCCGCCGCGAGCCTCAATGTAACACGCTCGCAGGGTCCGCGTACGCCACATCTCTTCTCATAGATACGCTACGCGCCTCTAGCTTTGTTTCCATTATGTTTGTAAGCTTATTGCGCTCATTCGTTTATTAATAAAATGAAGCATTATTTCCGCTCGCATCTCTGTATCTAGTTGTATATCAGACTGCGTTGCGTTCCCGCATAAAAATCCGATCATTATTGTTGCATTCTAACTGTCCATCGATGGGGGAAAGGTTCCCTGCATGACTATTGGTCTGCCGGGAGGATCCCCCTTGTCCACGAGCATTCTAGGATTCTTCGACTAAGGGAGGTCGGGACATTGGTGAGTGTAATGGTCGTAATCACCACATATCGAATAAGAGTGGTTTGTTGGAAGATGTCGCCTTTTGTTCTCTGCCTTTGGGGAGTTGCTTGGCTCTTGGTTGTGATTTCGGTTGGAGTTGCCTCTAGTTCGTGATCGTGGAGGGCATTGGTGATTGTTTCCCCCACATCCGGGATTTCCTTTATGCTTGTTTTTTGCTTTATTCTTAACCGTGTTGGGAGGGTATTTCTCCTAGTTATGTGGTTGGCGCGGTTGATTTTGGGAGGGTTGCACAAAGCTCACCCGTGCATTCTTCACGCATGGGTGGGTCTTGCAACTGGGGATTGTGCATAATGCGGTCTCCCGGGTTTGTAAATGGATGTTGGGGGCAACTCTTCCTTCTATATGTCTATCCGCATACCGGGTCCCTTGAGTCGGAGGATAGGGTCCCCTATGCCGATGGTGATACGATGACACCCTATTAGTCACCCTTTTGTGAGGCATGTGATGACTTTGGTAATCGGGTTGTGGTATGTTCTAAGTAGAATCATACATTGATAACAGGGGTATTGAATGATGCTACTTGGAGTGACTTTACGATCAATGACCCAATTAAACCGTCTCGTAGAGTTCGACGTGCGTGGAAATTCCGTGTAAGTTTGCAAGTGCGGGGCATTCGGCGAGATATTGTAAATATGCCCCACGACTTCGTATAGATCAGCTTGAGCACGTTGGGCCTTACTAATGGTGTCCTTCGGACATGGGCTTTTGTCTGCACCACATCCTTCAAAATATCTACGGTAGAGAATTTTCGGGAACAAGTGTAACATAATCTCGATCGTTGAGTTTGGCTTTGCACAAACTACGATGTTGTTGATCATTCGTGGAGATGGTTCGAGATATGGACTGCATGTTTGCCTAAATTGGCTTAGTAATTCCATTCCAGAGCTGTGGTGGATGGGTAGTCGAAAAATAGGTTAGGAATGCACCTGCAAGGATGCTAAAGGTTCCTCGTGTAGAATAGGGTTGCTCCACATACCATTTCGTTGCTACTCACGAGTTAGAGTGTGTTGAAATAGTCTTTCACTCGAATAGTATCATCAACGATGTTGTTCGATGAACACCACAAGTGGAAAGTCATAACATGATTTATTGGGTCTTCCGCTTTCTTTCCTTCGAACTTTGGAATGTCCAAAGGGAGCTTCATGGGCATGGGAGGCCATATGGGGTTGTGTGCAATGGGGTCATTTGTCAACTTGGTTAAATCTGCAGATTTAACGAAGCTATAAAAGGTGATCTGTGAGGTTGTAGCCATTGCGATTTGTAGAAAACATGATGTTCAGATAGGAACATGATTAGTATGTGACATACCCTCATCGTGCGTTCAACTTGATTCCCGAATGGGTAGCAAACCCTCAGACCCTCTAGGAGTTGTGAGAGGAGTGGTGTGTGGTGTGGTGTTGGAAGACCGACCAGTGGTTCCCAACTAAAGATGCCCCAATAAAGGATGAACCAATAATGGTGGAAGTGTTCGGCCTTTTGACGCCTAAATGGTGAAAGGCCCGGAACCGCTCCCGATGCATTGTGTAGGTCCAAAAAGACATCTAGATCGACGAGGTCCTATTGGGTCCATTCTAGCGTTGAATAAGTATGGATTTGGAAATATTTGAGAGGATAGAGACTATAATCAAAGCAAAATTCCAATCACATACATAAAACAAAGAGAAAATTAAAATAAATTTTTCCCTTTTAGATTAATCCTATGTGATCAATCAATCAAAAAATATGTTTTTTGTTTATTTTGTGTATGATACTCAAATCCTAGAAGACCTAATCGTTCTCCTACACACTCAAATGTAACTAGGCCTTGAGAAGATATCTTGCAGTGTTGGCACAACGTCCTAAAGGAACTCGCGACGCGAAATCAACCGAAGAAAATCCACCACAGGTAAGGGTAGAGGATCTAGTGTCTGTCGCCCGCACCATCACCTATAGGGAAAGGATGCCCTAATTTTTTCCACTAGCACCACCCTGTCCCACGTGAGCGTTCGAGTCTTGGGCTTCTTGGTAGTTCACTAACTGTCACGAGTATTAGTCGGGTCGGGTAGCCCTAACCGATACCACACGCACTACGCCTAAGCCTAACCTCCTCTCGCATCAAGTATCTACCGTGCTCGTGTTTTATTTTCCATGGGTTGATAGGTGGATTTGAAAGGTCCCTAAACAAAGTCAAATTTTGTGTTTCAAGATTAAGAATGATCGAGGCGCCTTATTGGATGCCTACCCCCTTGACCTTAACTTCGACTATAAATTATTTTGTGGCCCCCGTGGGGAGAATTTAGTGAGTTTTTTTCAAGTTAGTTTTAGGTGTATTTACTTTTGCTTAGTGTGTGGATGTGTGTGAGTAAAAAGTGAACAAGAACATATTTTGAATGTGTGGATATGCGATGATCCTTTTCAAAATCCTCTATTTAAACTATGTTCTATTGTTCCTTTCTCAAAATAAAAACATGCGCGGATATGGGCCGCTTTCAATTTTTCCTAGTTAAACTATGTGATCAACTATAGGGAGATAGTGAGTTGTGAGTAGAGAGTGTTCATATGCTTGCCTAGAATCACCGGATGGTGCAAAGGAAACAAATATTACTTTCTCTATCGACAATTCTATCTCGGTCCCGAAATCGTAGTGCAAAAATTGAACTAAATTAATGACTTTTACACTAGAAAAAGAACTATCTAAGCATGCGTGGACTTGGGCCACTTACTTTGGCTAATTACCTAGGTGTTTTTTGGTACCTAAATTTGCAAAAAATAAATTATTTCAGATGCAAGTTAATTTGTTTCCTACTTAAACTATGTGTTAACTTTGCAAAAATCAACTTGAAATAAAACTAATACCTAGACTACCAAAAGCAACTAAGAGTAAGTTTTAACAAGCCGCAAGGGACCTCAACTCAGAGCTTTCGGAAGATGTGTTATGGGCTGCCAACCACTCTTTACACGTAGGATATGGAAATATTGGAGAAAATTTCACTTATGTATTTTTCACGCAAAAGGTCGAAATAGGCACGATTTTTTGCGCATAGGGTCACCTCCGAATGCGACGCCTTGGGACATGCCTACGTCGTAGAAAATGCATGCAAATTCCGCAATGTAATTTTCTTTGGGAGCTCTTCGCCTTCGCCCTATTCCTTGGGATGAACTAGATAGTGAAGGAGAGAAAGGGGGCAATTCTAGCCCAACTTCACAAAGAAAGAAGGAGGTCCCTACAAAAAGGCACAACCACATAAACTTGGAAATAAAAGCTAGTGGAGTCATCAATCTTGTGTTAGTGTGTTTAGTGCATGTATCTACGAAATCACACCAATTTAAGGGGTTTGGTTTTCCCTCTTAAGTTATTGGTCACGAGAGCAAAAAAATAGATGGGATTCAAGCAAGTTACTTGGGACATAATAAAACATACACATACTAGATAGAGAAATAGCATGCATATTCAAACATAAAAAATAAACTAAAACTAAAACAAATAAAACAAAAGCTATAAATAGAATCAAACAACTTCAATAATCCAAACGGTGGCTCTTACATCCCCTCTTATTGAGCGCTGTATGAATGAGGATGAAAATTTAACCCACTGCTAAGGGGCCCCTTAGAACTAGGGGTTCTAAGTCCCGATGCAAGGATGTCTCTACTTCCGAGCTGCCTTGGTG
Source organism: Pinus albicaulis (assembly GCA_034641835.2). Taxonomy (NCBI): domain Eukaryota; kingdom Viridiplantae; phylum Streptophyta; class Pinopsida; order Pinales; family Pinaceae; genus Pinus; species Pinus albicaulis. Next base: position 577,463,607 of record CM076575.1, on the reverse strand, counting down.
CAAAGTCTCCCTCTCTCTACTATGGTGGACTGGAGTTGTTGGATGGCCAACAATTGAGTCCCCCCATCTACTGCTCCGCATCACACCGCTCGGTATTTCTTGGGGAAATTTTGGCCAACATAACAATGTGATCTCCCGTTGTTCATCTCTGGTGGTCTTTTATAGGAGAATTCAAATCCTCCTTCCCTCTCTTTGTACATCGTGGATAGTGACCCAAGAGAGGAGGGTGATTCCATTGTGTGGCACATTTATTCAATTGTGTGCTCCCTTTATGTGCTGCGAGGCTTGGGCGGCTATCCTTAGGTGGCTTCAAGTGTGTAATCAATGTTTTGAAGTGTGCCTTGTGGTCCCTGCAGTGACTGCCACTCCTGCATGTTAGCCACCTATAAAATTTGTTATATCAAAAGGTGGCTAAATAATTTTTTGTAGCCTTCAAGAAACAGATATTGCTAAAAGTGTTATCTCTTGAAGACTCATCAAGACATCATGCCCTCCCGTTTAATCTTCACTATCGTTTTCCTTTTCAAACTTAGAAATTACGTTGTTTTCCATGAAGAAAATACTATTGCAAAACTCTATTTTTTTCCCCTCCCTCCACTCGTAACTAACCTTCATTTTACCCCCTTTTTTCCCCCATGGAATTCCTCTATTTCGCATTTTTTCCCATTTCCCCTTCATAAGATCTATTTCATGAGGTTTAAAACTCACTTTTAAACCTTAACAAACCCCCAAATCAATCGATAAAACCTTGAAAATTTCATGAAAAAATAAGCTTTTTTTAACTTGAGTCTTAAGCCCTTTGGGCTAAGACCCTAAAACCACTTCCCCACATGTGCCCCGGCACTAGAACCAAGCACTAAACCCTTTCGATGCTTATCGCATCGGAAACAAACGAAGAACGCAAGTCTTTTTGGCCTTTATAAGACTTTCGATGTGATTAGCCCTCTTAATATGTAAGCTCTCGATCCTTTGTTTTCTTTGAAAACCAAGAGTTAAAGGCCAAAGCACTTATCGCATCGGAAATAATCAAAGTGCACAAGTCTTTTTTTTGTATTAAGTCTTTCGATCCGATGAGCCCCTTTGTTTATAAGTCCCCGACCCCCATTTCCGCTTTATATAACCTCAAAAGCCCGCAATCGTCCCTAAAATTTGTTAATAAATCCATCGCGATCAATTTTTTCCTTTATAAATGCATAAAGACCCATTATCCTAAGTTTTGGTCTAAACCCACCTGTTCATGATATTATATAAGAAGAACCGTTGATCTTGTGAGCCGATCAATGGTATAAAGAATCTCGCATTGAAGATCTATTGAATGGGTAGATTGAAAAGCCCACACCCTTGTTCCGATGTCGATTGGCCCTCGTACACATAAGCCCCCGGGCCTCTGCTCTCCATACATCCACGATGCCCCTGAGGCAGACGGCACCGACCTCTATATATATAACCTCGCTCGACACCATAAAAACCCTTTGCATTTCTTAAATTTTTTGGTTTTTATATATTATAAGGGGTCCCGCTTGTTCATTGGTCTCGAACCTTTCTCGCCAGCTGATCTTGGGTCAATCCGATGGCCTCGCGTAATCTCGCATCGTCAAATCTCATTGGGCGCGTTAAATATTTTATTATGCCACCCCCGATTGGTCACCTTCCGATCTGTTCTCCGCCATCCGATCCGATCCATGATTGATGACCCACATTCAATCGCTTACGCGCTCCCATGACCATCACCCCCGCTCGATTGCGAAACTTCGATTGTATCTAAATCCGTCCACATGTCCGCATTGGACGAGCCTAGATTGCATCTCTAAACTTTGGTTTAAAATCTATATACCCCTTGTATAAATGTTTTATGACCAATCTCGGGCCGTTGATCTCTCGCAAATCAACGGCCCATATTAACCCTTTTCTCCGCCTTTGTATTATTTCATTTACCCCGCTTCAATCTCGACCGTTGATCCTTTACATCCGACGGCCTATATTAACTCCGACAGCACCCGACCCTCGTGGGTCCTTCCTCCCTCCAAATCTGATCTACGTCGTCGATCCCTTGATCGGACGACTCCATAATAAAACCACCGCCTTTTTATTTGCCGCGCATACGGCGGTCCATATTGCGCTCACTCCCTCACCGTTAGATCCGAGAACCCGGATCTAACGGCTGACGCGCGTTTTCACGTAACTTCAAGCGCGAACGTTAATTCTCGAGGGCTACGCGAAATGGGCGTATTCGAAATCCACGTGTCGCCCTCTCGACGCATATCGCATTCAAAAAGCTAAAACCACTTTTCTCGCCCTTCCACCGCTCGAAACCCGTGGTTTTCTCCTCTGAAACCACGTTTCCCTTTTTTCCACCGCATTTCTTCGCATTTGTTCCCCGTCATTGATCTCTCGTGCGATCAACGGCTCGATTCAATATCGCGTTTGAACTATCGCCTCTCACTTTTCCAAAGGACCTTCATAGATAAATCTTGGTTGTTGATCTCGTGAGTCGATCTCATCCGAACGGCACCACGATCATCACGAAACCCCAAATTTCATTTCAATGTTTTTTCTTCCGCCAAATGAATTTTTCCCCTTCTTCTTTGTATTTCTTCACATTTTCCCGCCATAACATAGTATATGTGACCCGTTCACATTATTATTTCCCCAATTGGTCTCGGCTAGTTGATCAAATCATATCTACGACCCAGTATTTAATACTATGCTCCATTCTTCCAAATCTCCTCCTTCGACTCCCCGCAAGCAAATATCCACCGTTGGATGCTTTCATCCAACTGTCGCGACTTAACTACACTTCTCTAAGCGGCCTTACCCAAATAAATACATGATTTATTAACTTTTAATGTTTTATGCGAGTTTTAATGGTTTTTCCATTATATTGAAGAAAAGCGCAGGCCTAGGGGACGATGATCCCCATGCCTTTATTCATAAAAGAGAAGCCATATACGGGGTTCAATGCCACGTTTTGCCGATGTCTCATGAACGCCGGGCAGCTCCCATAAGAATCCCTCTGTCCCACCGCACATCGACAAGACACAGTGAAGCATAATTGAAACAAAGAGTATCAATGTTGAAAACCTCCCACAAAGAATTGAAGGTTGAAGATTAATTCCACAGTTTAATGGATTATGGCTAAGATCAATTATAAAAAGCCTAATCCATTAAATTAAACATAGTTAAAGACAAATCAATAATATCTATCGAGACAGAGAGCCTCCACTTTGCCACATCGTAGGCTAATTGATTCCTCTCGGCTACCGGATAGCCACCCTCGTAGTCTCAAAGCATTCAACAGAGGCCGAGTTATGATCATAAAAGAAGATATTTTCCTCAACGCATTCGAATAGTTAATTCAACCAAAGGAGCTTAATGCCAAAATATATCAGCTAGAGTTATTACAACATGACACGTAGCCTTAAAGTCAACAAAAGCTCCCACCGAGCTTAATTCTTAATGTAAAACATTTAATACAAAGGGACATGTCCGTAAACTTCTCCATCAAGCCCCTCAAAGGCCGAGAAGTATTAAATCGTATTAATTGGACACAGGGAGATATTTTCTCCCATCCCACCTCCTCATTTCTTCTATAAATACTTCTATAGAAGATGAGAAAATGTTGGTTGCAGTAACTTTGAAATATACTTGTGCTTTCAATTTTTCTATTTGTAAATAGTATTCAAAGGCTCTTGAAACTCTGTTTGTGATAGAATAGTTAGGGCATGAGAAGTGAAGATGATTGCTAAACTGAAACATTGGACCCAAGTATCGGAATCGGGTTTGACATCAATAACAAGTCATTTCTGATCCTAGTCTATATCATCGAGTGAAGTGCTTCTTTCTTTGTAATTGTTTTTTTCTTTTTGTGTATGCCATATTGTCCATTATTCTCCGATAAAGAGCGACAAGCATAGAGTTAGGACCTACTTTTTACGAGTACCCTTCTCTGATTGATAAGCTTTATCTCAATGTTTTCTTCTAAATTGTTTATTTAAGAATGATTCAATATAGTTTAAGCGATTAGAAATGTCGGCATTCCCTTGTCCTCCTATTTGCTTTAAACATTTTTCTTGAATGTTATTTTCATTATTTTCTTAGTAATGTTAGACTAGAAAAGTGATGGTGAGCCTGCTTTTCTAGCTTCTATTCCCCCAAAGGTAGATTCGAAAGTTTCCCTAAGTGTTTGTGAAAGAAGACTAGGTTTCAAAGTGCCTTATGTGATCTTAAGTTGCACTTTGTTTCTCTTATGTGTTTTCATACTTTCGAAGGTAATTAGGCGGATTACTTTGGATGTTTGTCTATTGAGTTACTTTAATACTGAAATTTCCCAAGAAATTTATGGTGATCCCTGTTCTTGGTTGGTTTTAAATGCAGCTTTACTTAAGAGGCTTTTTCTTGTTTGGCTCGACTATAAATCCTTGTTGAAATTATTATCGGTTTCCACACCTCCAACACTTTTATTGTTTCCATTCCATCATTTTATCTCAAAAGATCTTTTGATATAGATGACTTGCCCATTGGATCACTCTTGATGGTGTTGCTCAATTAAAGCCTGTTATGACTCCATAGCCCAATGGACTAAAAACAAGCGTTATATCTATATTTTTTAGCCAAAGCTTGTTCCCGATTTCTTGCAACTTCACACCTTTGAAACTCTTTCCATTTAGGACTTTCCACTCAAATAATAATCATGCTCAACCATCCAAAACAAAAAAAACCCCTCGGACTTCATAACTAGCCTAATATCATTACCCAAAAGCTTTAAAGATAAATCCATCTTTGCACTTATTGGAGAGATCCTCTCCAGTTCGGGAGGGCTAGATCCTAGAATCCCAAAGTGGTTGAAATAGTGTTCTCTCTGCCCAGTTTGACTTTGCCAATCTTGCAAATTACGTGGGAGTTAACACCGAGGATTGCATGCATTTTTTTAGCAAAAGGCACGCAAAGGCTCGTTTATCGAAGATTTTTGCGTGCAAAGACACTTTTGACTCGATTCTTCTTGTACACAATTTGATTTTTCCTCAGACCTTAGAGATTTTTAAATACTTTAAGATTCTCTAATGTCTCTCGAAATCTGTAAATCCTACGCTCGACATTAAATAATGTCACCTTTGCTTGTACAATTTTCCGGTGATAATAGACTCATTGGGAGAATTATTAGTTGGATATAAATGGAAATGGAAACCATGTAACCATGAAAATTAGCTATGCTACAACAATTGGTAAGTTGAAGAAATTGGGTAAGAGTTCCTTCAAGTTGTGTTTGTATTTTTCTTATATGTTTGTATTGCATGGATAGCCAAGAGGGGTATGGTTAGGGAATACTACCAAGACATAATATTTGGAAAAAAATATTAGAACTTTGTACACATGTGAGTTGTAATGATGGACAATATTTAAATGAGTAGGCGATACACTAAAAAAAATAAGGTTTATGTTTGGGTGAATGCATGGATATGTGTAATGCGATGAATGTGTAAGGTCAAGTTCATTGACCCAATATATTCTAGAACTAAAGAAAATGGTTTTATCATTAACATATGAGCTATGTTAAGAATGAATAATTGAATTGCCTTAATGGATATGAACATTCATTGAATGGATAACATATTGGTGCATTTAATGAATACTTGGTAGAATATGAAAAAATTATGAATCTCTCCACATAAGAGATTGTTACATTTGTTTAATCATTATTTTTGGAAATTTAAAGATGTATATGTTTGTTGCAATAAATGCATGCATGCTTATGTGGGACAAGAATTAATATGACTAATTTCCATGGAAAAAATTATTATTTTTTTTATTTTTTTTGAAGAGTTGTTGATTGTTGAAGTGAGTGATGTGAATCCCTCACTCCCATAAAAAGTAAGGTAGAAAATTTAGATTTCTAATAAACTTTGGGATGGATATATTAGTATGAAGATTGGATATGAAACTCTCGGTCTTGAGCTAATTTGGTTTGTTAACATGAAATCATAATTTTTTTTCGTATTCTTTAAGATGATTATGATGATAACAATGCTTGCCGAGAGAGAAAAGAGCAATGTTTTGCGGTTTTAAAGAGGCCTTCTACTTAACCAAGAATGAACAGGGTAGCTACTAAATTAAAGATATAGTATGAAAATTATATGAATAATGGGATCTTATAAGTTTAGTGTGTGAACAAGCATGCTAGTAAGGAGAGAAAGAAGGTGTCTCAAAATAATTGTTGCAAAATACATTAGATAAAAAAATCTAAAGGGATTTGTAACTCCCGCAAATTGGTTCTTGCAAATCTAAGGGATTAGTGTCTCCTTTGCAATTTGGTGCTTGCAAATCTAAGATGATCGGTGTCTCCTAAAAAGTTGGTGCTTGCAAACCAAAGGATATCGGTGTCTCTTGTAGGTGCGTGCACGACAAAAAATTGTAACGATGAGGGTTGGTGTGTGCCCCTCTCTTAGTATAATTTTGAATCCAAAAATAATATTGCACTCACCCATAATGTCATTTTCTAACATAATATTGTAGACACATGGCAATCATGATGTAGCATCGTGCAATCGCAATATTATTATTATTTAACATATTTAAATGTCATAATATGTCCTAGCACAAAAATCAACCACTTGCTCAACACTAAACATAGCCTCTTGTTTTATTGCTCTTTAAATGTCATAAAATGATATAATATTGAAGTCAACCAAACCCCATTCCATTAAATTTAAACTGATTTGATTCCAAGCCATCATAAATTTATTATGAATTTTTCTTTCCAATATTTAATATATTAATTTTAATAGTTGAAATGTCGATTCTAATATAGGAGATGTTGGTTTCCAATACTGAGATTTGAATTTCCAATAACTAATGCATCGGTTTCAATATTTTTTTAACATTAAATTGGATTTTGTAACAAGGTCATCAATCATAACATGAAAAACTTAACAAGTTTCCATTTAATTCATTAATATATTAATTAATTCATCCACAAGAATTATATTTTTTTGCAATTAATTGACCTTTATGGATGTCATTAGAGAAAATTTCAGCCTAAAAGTGCCCATGAAATTTTCACGTACATAATATGTAAACCAAACAATATCCTTTAAATTTAAAAAGAGGTGCATATAAATGTTTTAGAGGGAAATTAAAAAAACTACTTTTTTTTAATTGTATTTTTTGGTTATCTCCTTATAGGTTTACCCAAATTTCAGAGTACAGACATTCGTTGAATGCATCATTAAATTTCACATCCAACAAGTACCCATTATGCACACTCGAGAAGACCCACATTGATTAAAAAAATGCGGATACATTAAAAAAAATTTTGTTGACCATGTTTTTTTTAATGTATCTCGCATTTTTTTATCAATGGGGGTCTTCTCAGTATGCATAATGGGTACTCGTTGGATGTGGAATTTAATTATGCATCCAACAAGTGTCTACACTTAAAATTTGGGTAAACTCGTAAGGAGATAAACCAAAAATACAACTAAGAAAAAATAGTTGTCTTATTTTCCCTCCAAAATTCATAATCATTATTTTATTATTTTATTATTTTTTTCCTTAGGAGGCCACTTTTAGGCTGAAATTTCCTCTAATGTGTAAAATTTTGATGATAGGTTGAGAAATAACTTTTATTTATTTGAGTGAGCAGTTTACATAAGAATTTATGTATCACACTCAAAATGTGTATAGGACAATACAACTCACTTTCATTAAAATTCCATAGATTCTAAAAAAATTATAATCATGATGTGGATCTTGAAGTGAATAATAATGATGTGGATGATGTGGATCTAGGAAACCCGATAAAGTGATAAGCTCTAATAGCATGACAAAATTACTCAAAAAAAGCAGACACCAAGGTGTAATTCAACAATTGTGTTCATTAAACGTTCAAACGTCTATATCATTTTCTTCAGTGGATCTCCAAAAAGTTATGAAAATTCATTCAAAGGTATTTGGAGATATGCCTAAGGGTCTTCAACCTCGCTCAATATCACGACCATGTTATTCATTTGCAACCTAAAAGTGTACAACCTAACATTAGGTTTTATAAGTATCCATATTCACAAAAGAGTGAGATTGAGCGTATCGTTCAAGAAATGTTAGATGATTGCATCATTCAACCTAGCCGAGTGATTTCTCTTCACCAATGATGATTTTTATCAAAAACGGATGGTTCATGGCTTATGTGTCCATATTATAAACAACTAAACAAAGTGACAATAAAAAAATAAGTTTTATATTCATGCCATTTATAAATTATTAGATGAATTCGATGTAGCAATTTCCTTTACTAAGTTAGATGCTTATTCTGGATATTATCAAATTAAAGTGAGGCAAGAATACATTCCCAAAAAAAAACTTTATAACATGATCCATAAAATTTTGCGAGATATTTGGTTGGACAATTCATCGAATAGATCTAATAAAATATACTAAAATATGAAATCTATACTATGAGGGTTAATTTACCTTTAGATTTGTAGATTTATTAAATTATTTTTCTCTGCTTATGTCTCGCAATATATAAAATGAAAAAAAATAGAAGCCATATTAAAAAAATCACTCACAAACCGCAACAACATCAAGATATGACCTAGGAAAACATTTATGGAGAAAACCCAACCGAAAGATGAGGTTGCTCTGCTATCTCTTTCTATGAATGGAAATGGTGAGAATACATGAGTGAGACCTATGGCCCATGCACTACTACTAAACACAAACCATATCTAATTTTCCCTCTATATCCACTCTCATCTACTCTTCTCTACTATGGAAAAAAATTCACTAGAATGGAATCGAACCACTTTTCCTCCAAGTGGTTCAATTATAACACAAACCGATAGAAAATTAAGCGTTAAAATTGATTCATTCAACCATGAATATGAGCTAATACTCAACACTTCTATAGTATTCTTCATAGGGTCCACATGGCTAGCACATTTTCCATAAGTAATGGGGTTTGACATGGAATCCTCTCGAATTATGGTGATCAAACACAATAACTCAACTTCCACTAAGGCATAACTTTTGCATCCAAATTCTACTTGACATAGTTTTTGCACTATTGGAAAGGTCTTCGAGTGTAAGGCATCGCTAGACAATCAAATGTCTAAGAGAAAAAATTTTACCCCAAAAAAAAATTATTTAAGGCCTCAAACTAGCGTTGGAAGGTTTCCGAACCTAATTCTCCAAACTAGGTCACATCGCTAAAACTATTGTAGGTTGATTTATCTTATTTTTTTCAACCTAAATGCATCAAGATGGATGAAAAACAATATAATGATCCCATCTAAATTATAAAACATGAAGGTCGTGAGTTTTTGGTTATTCCATTTGGACTTACTAATGCACCTTCAACATCTCAGATCTTATGAATTCTATTTTCAAACCCACCCTTAGAAATTTTGTGCCACTATTTTTTTATGACATACTAATCTACAAAAAAATATTTGGAAGAGCATGTGCAACATTTTATTAGGGTATTAACATTATTGGAAGAGAAATAATTATGTGCAAATCCTTCCAAGTGTGCCTTTGGAGTTAATGAAGTTGAATATTTGGGTCAAATGTATCCCATGAAGGTTTCAAGGTGGACCGCTATGATGGAATGGTCAATCTTTAAAACCTTGAAGAAAATCAAAGGATTGACAACATTAACGAGGATATGACCGAAAGTGTGTCAAAAATTGTCGTCAAATATCAACACCTATCACAAAATTATTGAAAATATAAGCCTTCTCTTAAACTAAAGAAGAAACCAAATCTTTTGAAAAAACTTAAAAAAGACTAGTGTATAACACATGTAATGGCGACACCTAATGTTATCACCAAAAAAATGATCACCTAGCCATTCCTAACTAAGTGGATCGAAATACACCATGTGAGTTTAATTTTTACAATAGTAAAATCACTTTCACTATAAGAAATAATTTAATAAACCATTTTTTATAAAGCTATATTTGATTAAAACCCATAAGAATAATTAAATAAACCATTATTTATTTAATTTTCTATAGGAATAGATATTAAATAATTATTCAATAAATATTCCTTGTCACATTTGACTAAATCACCTAGGAATAATTAAATAAATAATTGTTTGTTTATTATTTCGTATTTCCATATTTGAAATCATTATTTAATAGTTATTTTATTTTTTATATGTCTTAACATTTTGCGGAATAATTAATAAATAATTTGTTTGTTAATTATTTCTAAATAAAGGTATTTAACAATTTTAAATCTTTTTTTCCCTCTCCAAAAGTATAATAAAGTATTCCAAGTAGTTAGATCTAGATTTTGGTCAATAATATTTTATTATTATTCATTTTCAAGATCAACCCAATACTTTTCTATAAATAAGAGGGTTTTTCATCCATTTCACACCATGATCATTATCATCGTCACCATTATCGTCACATACCATCCGAGCTCCCATTTTTTAGTTCTACATTGTCTTGGTTTTCACACATTAGGGAGAGAGGAAGATCTAAATTCTGAAGCAACGAGGACATCGAATGACCCATCTAATTAAGGGGGGACTTATGACCTTTTGCAAATATCTTTTGTCGGGTGTATTAATATAATTGTTTTATTTCAAAATCTTTTCCAAGGTTAATTTTTCACATCGGTTTTATATCTATTGTTCGTGATTTTAGATTTGCATACATCCATTATTTTGCAAGTTTTTTCTCACATATTTGTTGCGGATATGAAGTATAAGCAACCACAAGTGTTGTTAGGATCACTAATCACTCATGACTTAAATACTGTGTTTTCCTTCAAAAAACGAAAGTTAGAACTTGCGTTTTCAAAATTTTTCGAAAGTTTTTTTTCTCGAATTTTTCAAGGTTTGCTAAGAGTATTGTTTTTGGTTTTTTGACCTTTGTTTCAGCCCTCCTTAGGCCTAGATCTACTTATTTTGTCTCTTTGAAGTAAAAAACAAGCCCCCTATGGTTTCTAGTACACTTTCACCTTTATAGGAAGGGATAAGCCGAGTAAGGAGTGTATGGTTTTCATTACTTTCGACCATTATTTCGAGGGTCTAATCCATTTTATTACGGCCCCCTTTGGATAGGTTTTTTTAGCCTTCATAACTCCGGTTTGAGTTTTCTTTTTCCTTTCCCCCTAGTATCCCCTTGAATATTCTTGGTTTGTTGAAATTATTACCTATCCTTTGCAGCAAATCTCACCTATGTTTTTTGATGTTAGTCCCGCACCATTTTTCAGCGAAAGATAGAGCCTTAGATCCCAATCCCATTGACATTAGATCTTGTAGGCAATTTTCATGTGTTTTAAGTATCTTGTTTGCATATTTTTTTCCTAGTTGTTTGAGAGTATCCTTTGGGTGGGGTTTGTGCTTGATTTGTTGTTTATTTTTCTGTCATATTTCAAGTATTATTTACAGTATTTCAAAATTTTATTTGAGTAGTATATGGCATCACAAAACATGTTTAATTTACTCATCAACTAAACACATTTTTCACACACATACACACCTTAAGAGAACGTGAACTTGGTTAACACTGCCAAGTCACATACTTGAAAACCCCACACTCGATTATCCAACACACATAGATTAAGCCCACTTAGGCATCGGGGCCAAACAATCTATGTAGTTATGTGTAGGATTGGTGGGATAGGCTTCCAATAACACCCATCGATCATTTGCATTGAGACATAAAAGTTGAGTTTTTAGGGAGCTTAAAATCCTTCACCATCCCACGGTCAAAGTAGGAGTGCATAAAAAAACCCGATTCGGAGGGGGGTTAGGCTAGGACATTTTTCGAGTGATTCTCCTTAGTGCTACCCAACCCATGGTAGGGAATTATGTGCATTGTCCGATTTACCAAGAAGCTCAAGACTCGACCACCCACATCGGACGAAGGTAACCGTACTGACCAATATTAGGAAAACGCGTTATAGGGACTCGGGTTGTGGAAAGTAGTTGGTTCTCTACCATACCTTTCCCTTTTAAAGGCTATCTAAAACAGATAGTTAGGATTTTTTGAGGAATTATATCACCTTTAGGCTAGAGGTAATTTTATTTGATAGGACAATTTTTCTTGTATTAGAGTAGCATCATTACATAGTTTGTTTACACTTGGCACCACTACAATAGGTGTTTACTTGTTGTTTGTTACTACGATTTTTCCTATCAACCCTTATTACTTTAGTGTTATCTCTCGTCTTGACATAATTGTGCCACCAAGGCATTTGTTGCGGCGAATTCAAGGTCTTCATCCTCGGTTCCCATTAGACATATTACTCCTCCCCATCACTGTGAGTTTATCCTCCCAGTTCTCCATCGAGTCCTTCCGAATCCGAGTCTACTAATTCCTTTGATTCCACATCTTCTCAACCTCATATCGCCACCATGTGAGTCACCAATGTAGGTGCGGGAAACCAAGGTGGTACCTCGTGTCCTACCCAGGGTAATACCACTAGTGGAACCTCAACCGATACAATCACTCCTACTCCATTGGTACCATTAATTCCTATTTTTAATCTCCCATATTTTAATCATTTTATCATCAATGCCCTTCTCCATGACCCATGTTGGTCGAGTTATGCCAACTAAACTTCCTTCATACATTCCCAAGTGTGAGGGAAATCTTCAAGAAGACCACCGTTAGCGCTCGAAACTACCTTAGGCTGAAATAAGGTAAATCTCAAGGCAACATCAAACCAAGCTCGACTCGTAGCTAGCCCTACGAGGACGAGGAGAGGGCTCTCTCCGGGTCTATCTCGGCAAAAGGTCTTCAAAGGGGTTGAGATGACCTATAATAGATACTGATTTTAGGCTAGTAAATAGATAGGAAGGTTTGATTTTGATTTTTTGGGTTTTTTGTTGGAAAAAATGGGATTGGCAATTTTGGGCTTGGGGATGAGACCGGATCTTCGCGAGATTCGAATTGGGGCAAGGTAGGCGATGAGTCTTGATGCTTTGGATTATGTGTATGGATGGATCAGAATGACAAGGAGCTGAAGAGGGCAAGGGAGAACAAGGATCCTCTCCAAACTCGAAGAAAACATATAAAACTAAACAAATTTAAAGGCACAAGACTTTCGAATCAATGAATTCTACCTCATTTACTCATTCATTTAGTTTCAGAAGCAAAAGAAGGGAATGGAATACATTAAACATTAAAGAACTTAAAAATAACTGAGAGAAAACACCATCAAAAAACTAAAAGCCACAAGAATCCCAACAGGGTGTTGCAAAACCTCTGATCTTTCCTTAGCCAAAAATGCGAGAAAAATATGTACAATAGTGTGCCAAACTTTTCCCAAGAGTCCAACCAGTCCAACCACGATAGTGTCTCAAAAAAATACATCATATAGACCATCCCAACCCCTTCCCCTGCCTCTAGGGGTCGAATTCCTCCTTATAGGAGCAGTTTCAACCAATTCTAAACATGGAACTAAAATCTAGGCATCCAAACAACTTGCCTCTAAAAGGAGGGAAAGCCGATTCATTCATTTAATTTTCACTTTTTTTGTGAATGAATCCTCTAGAACAAGTAAAAGTAAGCCAAATTTACATCATGTGCATCAAATTACATCAATATATATCAATAATTACATCAAAAAGTCAAAACTAGTCAAAAGTCGGCCGAATTTCACGAGCTAGAAGGCAAAAATTTGGTCAAAATCCTCTATGCGTCGCGCTCAAAAGCTCTATGCGTCGCGCTACTTTGGGCCTGTTTTTTGGGGCACTTCCCGAAGTCCAAATTGAGCTCATGATAGCTCGTTGGAAAGCCCTGGATGTCTTCTATCCAACCCAAGTATAATTTTTTCAATTTGGAGCTCATTTGCCCCTCCAAAACTACAATCTACCAAGACTACTTCTGCGAGGGAGCAAAAAGGTGGCGAAAGGTGATTTTCAAGGTGTTTTTGGCCCTTTAGACCATCCAGAAATTTGATGAAATTCTTTGGCCATTCCTGAACATGCATAATTTATCATTAAAAACCCAAAAAATATCAAGTTTTTCTTTAGAATATGTCCCAATCATAAGCGCACGTCGGGTGGCGCGACGCGTCGAGCGAAAAAACCCTGTTTTTGTAACCAAAAATTCAAAAAATGACAAACTTTTCTCCAAATTCCTTGAAATTTGGATCGAGTGTCCTCTGTCATATGCAATGCTCGGGCCAAGGAAGCATTCGCCAAGATTCGGAGTCGATCATGCCCTTTTGCCTCCTCGATGCTTTTCTACAACTTGACCTTCAAGTTCTTGATTTCTTGCTTTGCAAACCCGAGTGAGCGCCCAAGTAATGGTATGTCATGTTCCTCAAGCTCGTTATTCTCTTGGTTGGCCTCCTAGACGCATGTAACTCGGTGGTCTTGATCATAGAAGTAGTCGTCTCCATGGTATCTATGCAAGGAGTATGTTGATTTTTTCCTCAATTGCCAAAATATGTGCCAAAACCAAATGAGGGACCCATGGGAAATAGGGCAATGAGGATAATTGGGTTCAATGGAGCTTTGTCAAGTGAATGCACGGTGTGAGGACGAGTCACTTTGACCGTTTTGGGAAACTTGAGATTTGAGGAAATTTACAAGTGGTATTGGGAATGGGAATGAGATGGTATGAATGAGCTTTAGGAGTAAATGGCTTTTAGAGATGTAAGGAGATAAGAAAAGGGATGAGTGTAGTGGTGAGATAAATAGTGAGGGGAGGAATAAACAAAGTGGGGAATGGAGTTTTTGACACCAAATTATTTTTATAATACCAACTCAAAACCTTAAGGAGGCATTTCTTCAACAAGATGATAGAGTTGGTTTTCGGCATTTTAAATTCTCATGATCAATCACACAACCAACGATGAAGCATGAGTTATGGCAATTACAAGGTCACTTGAACTTACTTAGAGCAAAGGAGAGCAAGTCGTTTTGGAATTTTTATGGAGAAATGACAAAAAAATCTCACTTGTCTACCACGTGCGCCGCGCACGCCATGTGCACCACGCCGGTGTATTTTTTACACTCTGTGAAAAAATTGCTCAATGCGCTCGCGCACTCCGTGTGCGCTAGCGCACCAACCCAATGCGCCGTGCCATGAATAGTGCATTTTGCAGGGGAGGATTTTGGAGGCCTTCCCGATGTCCAAATTGGGCGTGTGATAGCTCGTTGGAAATCGCTTGGAGTCTAATTTCCAACCAAAGTGGAATGTTTCAATTTGGAGTTCATTTGCCTTGTCAAAAATCAAATCTCCCAATACTGGTCAAAATGAGAAGAATGAGGTCGCCTCAAGGCGAGTCGTTTACTGCGATCAACTTTTGAAGGTCTTCCTCAACTCCAAATTGAGCTCATGATAGTTAATTGGAAATATCTGTGTCTAGTTATCATTTGACTCATCAAGCAAGTCATTTGGCCAACCAAGCTAGGAGAAATTTTGATTTTCCCAAGGTCACTTTAGAGGTGCATCAATTCTCCCGAGGCGATTGTATTTTTTGACATTTCTCTAAAACCATGACACTCGTGTAAAAACGTGAAGGAGGTTTTTCTTCTTTGGCATGTTATGGACAAAAAACCTCTCTCATTTTTCCCAAATTCATCTTTTATTGCTCAGAAACATCATTTGAGTGAAACCTATCCCGATGTGTGGAACTAGGGATTTGTCGAAATGAAGCGAAATGAAGGGGATAAGGGGCTTATAAATTCTTGAGAAACTTTTTGGAAGTAGGGAGGGATGTTAGGAAGTAGGGGAAAGTGGAATTTCAGAGATTTAGTGAGGGGAAGGGGTCCAAAAGGGAAAAACACAGGCCTAGCCTAGAAAATTGCCAAGTTGTAGCTAGAAACTAGGGTTTGTGCGAAATTGAGGAATTTGGGGAATCTCAGTGATGGGAAGTGTTTAATAAGGTATATTAAGGATAGGGGAAGGTGTATGAACATCAAGATATAAGTTTTGCTAAGGATTTGACCATTCAAGAGAAATTACCTCCAAAACCCTAGGAGAGGGAAATGAAACTTACCTAGACACAAGCTGAAGCATGAACAAGGTGTAAAATGACCCATTGGAACTTGACATGATGATGACAACTCTCCGAATGATGGTACACTCATCTGAATGGTGACATGGACCGACATTTGGACAACTCTGAAAGGAATGAAAGAAAACCCTAGACCTAATACCTAGTGACCAAATTTTTGTTTGAAGACTCACCTGAAATGACAAGATTTGACCTTGACATCTTAAAATCACTTTGTAAGAGCATGTTTGATCACTCGAGGAAAGTCGCAAAGGCTGACACTAACATTGGCTCCAATGGGGATGGTAGCTCCTTGGAGGTGCCAAGAATGGCAGATCTTTGGGAGAGCGGACCAGTGCCTTCATCCATTGGGCAATGGAATCCATTATTTTGACAAAAAGATCGATGACCGAATTTCAAACCGAAATCATCGAAAGACTTGACTCAACGGACCAAACACAAATGACTCATGACCGACTTAAGACAAGAATTTACAAATATTTTTTTGAAAAAAGGTAGTAGTCCACCAAGATTTGAAATCATGATGACAACCACCGCATATTGATGAAATATGTACAATCATGTGTAATGAGCTTTCCAATGTAACCAATCAAGCAGATGCTTTCTCGACTGATTCTCCTAATCGGATCTCCCTGGTCAACAATAGATACTAGTAGCTCGGGCATTAAAAAACACAATTGACCATGATCTCCTTCATCACCGAATACTCGCAATAATCACCTTCATCATTGATTGCAACAAATTTTCCATTGGATCCTGAAAAACATGAAGATTTACCTCCTATCGAAGAAACAAGGTATCCTTTTCTTTTGATTATGATATTCCTTTATAATGTACTACGAGTAAAATTCATTCTCGGTCTTCAAAGAATTCTGAACACGTGGATGAGCAGATCTCCTCTTGTAAAAACATTTCAAAACATGAGACATATGAAGAAAAATGCGAAGGGAATCTGAATGATCCGATCCGAAGAATCAGAAGGCACTCTGATCGTTACGATCTTATGAAGTCCGAATATATTGTAAGTCATCTTCATATGATATGATAGCTCGATTCTCATTACATCCATCAATCAAGAGAAAAGAAACTTCAGATGATTCTTGAAACCCAACACTATCATTTCTATCATCTACCATAAATTCATCAAGAGAAACTTTTTTCACTTACTTGAACAAAGATCTCATCTTGTTGTTCATGAACTGACTCGGATTACCTCCTCATGAAGGTCGTCTTCTAATGAAATAAGAACATTTGGATTCACAACTCTGTCTTCCGCATCCCGGATGATTTCAACGATGAGAGTTCTCGCACAAGGTATTCTTGATCATCACGATCCGAATCGGATCTGAAACAACCGACTTGACATTATCACATTCTGAAATTGAAACTTGACTTCCCCGCATGTTGTCTTCTTCTATGGACAAATCTGAAACGAAACTTTCTCTTCCATCATTTTCAACCATATGGCAATCTTCAACTTGCTGATCTTCACAAGTATCCTCTAAGATTTACGTGAAAGTGCTGAAATGGGTTTTCATACAATGTTTCCATGATCTCTGTGAGGTCGCTAGAAATGGGTTTTCATACAATTTTTTCCAGGATTTCTCCATCCATCAATTCATTATCCCCATAAAAATTGTCAAGATCTTCAATGAAACTACTAATGTGTTCACAACAATTCCGCACTAATATTAAGGATGGACACAATTGTTTATACTTTTCAAAGAATATTGTATGAAAATATTTTAGACAATAAATAGAAGCGGTGGCAAACTTTCATACCAAGATCGGGCTTCATCTTCCGAGTAGCCATAAACATTTTCATCAAACAATCTTCGAGAAAATTGATCTTTAATTTATGCACATGAATGTGAAATTTCACCGGATGAAGAGCGACGTCATTACCTTCCACATTTCCGAACATAGGCAAATTTCGAAGCCAATCCACCTTGGGCATCTTATTTGGAAAACCTGGGATGTGATCTCGGCTCATGGGAGCGTATCTTCTTGCAATTTGATCCATCTTGAAAACTTTAAAAGCTACTGATCTCTCTCGAGTGGAGTCACCATGGAGGATTGATTTACGGCTATTTCGGTGAAATCGCCAGGTGAATAATTTCAGCCTTCGATGTTTGATCGTTGTTCACCATCAACAATCGGATCGAACTTGATACATGTACTTGGGGCAAGACAATCCACAAGTCAAATGTCACGTTCACAAGCTAAACCGGAGATTGATCGAGCGGCGTTTATCTACTATGCACTCGCAGAGCAATGTGTAGTTCGAAGGCTACCTAGCGTGACTTCGAGCTCCGTCTATAACTCATGAAACAAATAACACCAACAAGCAAACCATTTTCTCCCCCGAGTATGGTCGCCACTATGTTAGCGCTCGAAACTACCTTAGGCTGAAATAAGGTAAATCTCAAGGCAACATCAAACCAAGCTCGGCCTCGTAGCTAGCCCTACGAGGACAGGAGAAGGGCTCTCTCCGGGTCTATCTCGGCAAAAAGGTCTTCAAAGGGGCTGAGATGACCTATAATAGATACGATTTTAGGCTAGTAAATAGATAGGAAGGTTTGATTTTGATTTTTTGGGATTTTTGTTGGAAAAGCTGGGATTGGCAATTTTGGGCTTGGGGATGAGGCCGGATCTTCGTGAGATTCGAATTGGGGCAAGGTAGGCGGTGGTCTTGATGCTTTGGATTATGTGTATGGATGGATCAGAATGACAAGGAGCTGAAGAGGGCAAGGGAGAACAAGGATCCTCTCCAAACCGAAGAAAACATATAAAACTAAACAAATTTAAAGGCACGACAGACTTGGAATCAATGAATTCTACCTCATTTACTCATTAATTTAGTTTCAGAAGCAAAAGAAGGGAATGGAATACATTAAACATTAAAGAAATTACAAATAAATGAGAGAAAACACCATAAAAAACCGAGAGCCACAAGAATCCCAACGAGTCTTTGCAAAACCTACGATCTTTCCTTAGCCAAAAATGCGAGAAAATATGTACAATAGTGTGCCAAACTTTTCCCAAGAGTCCAACCCAGTTCAACCCACGATAGGGTCTCGGAAAATACATAATATAGACCATACTAACCCCTTCCCATGCCTCTAGGGGTCGATCTCCTCCTTCTAGGAGCTGTTTCAACCAATTCTAAACATGGAACTAAAATCTAGGCATCCAAACAACTTGCCTCTAAAAGGAGGGAAACAGATTCATTCATTTAATTTTCACTTTTTTTTGTGAATGAATCCTCTAGAAAAAGTAAAATTAAGCCAAATTTACATCATTTGCATCAAATTACATCAATATATATCAATAATTACATCAAAAGTCAAAACTAGTCAAAAGCGGCCGAATTTACGAGCTAGAAGGCAAAAATTTGGTCAAAATCCTCTATGTGTCGCGCTCAAAAGCTCTATGCACCGCGCTACTTTAGGCCTGTTTTTGGGGCACTTCCCGAAGTCCAAATTGAGCTCATGATAGCTCGTTGGAAATCCCTAGATGTCTTCTATCTAACCCAAGTGGAATATTTCAATTTGGATGTCATTTTCCCCTTCAAAACTGCAATCTCCCAAGACTACTTCTGCGAGGAGCAAAAGGTGGCGAAAGGTGATTTTCAAGATGTTTTTGGCCCTTTAGACCATCCAGAATTTGATGAAATGCTTTGGCCATTCCCGAACATGCATAATTTATCATAAAAAACCCAAAAAATATCAAGTTTTCCTTTAGAATATGTCCCAATCATAAGCGCACGTCGGGTGGCGCGACGCATCGAGCGAGAAAAAACTCGTTTTTTGTGACCAAAAATTCAAAAATGACAAAATTTTCTCCAAATTCCTTGAAATTTGGACTGAGTGTCCTCTTTCGTATGCAATGTTGGGCCAAGGAAGTGTTCACCAATATTCGGAGTCGATCATGCCCTTTTGCCTCCTCGATGATTTTCTACAACTTGACCTTCAAGTTCCTGATTTCTTGCTTTGCAAACCTGAGTGAGCGCCCAAGTAATGGTATGTCATGTTCCTCAAGCTATTCTTCTCTTGGTTGGCCTCCTAGACGCATGTAACTCGGTGGTCTTGATCATAGAAGTAGCCGTCTCCATGGTATCTATGCGAGGTGTATGTTGATTTTTTTCCTCAATTGCCAAAATATGTGCCAAAACCAAATGAGGGAACTTTGTGGGAAATAGGGCGGTGAGGATAATTGGGTTCAATGGAGCTTTGTCAAGTGAATCTACGAGTGTGAGGACAGATCACTTTGACCATTTTGGGAAACTTGAGATTTGAGGAAATTTACAAGTGGTATTGGGAATGGGAATGAGATGGTATGAATGAGCTTTAGGAGTAAATGGCTTTTAGAGATGTAAGGAGATAAGAAAAGGGATGAGTGTAGTGGTGAGATAAATAGTGAGGGGAGGAATAAAAAAAGTGGGGAATGGAGTTTTTGACACCAAATTATTTTTATAATACCAACTCAAAACCTTAAGGAGGCATTTCTTCAACAAGATGATAGAGTTGGTTTTCAGGCATTGTTGAGTCTCAAATCTGCATCTTTTCCATACACCTTTCTAGACCTTTTTCATTCACACTGAACCTTCCAAGTTGTCAATATCATTGTATATTAATTGCAAAAGAGCATCTAAAATGGTTTTTTAACTATATTTTGTTTCGTTGTTTGATTTAGATTTTTGCTCATTTAGTTGCGGAATCTTGCCACTTTCACGCAGTGCTGCAACTTTCCGTGACCATTTTGTGAAAGTCTATCTTACTGGGTGTCTTCGGGAAAAAAGAGCCACATGGGCAAGTCGAAATGATGTGGACATGGATCGTGTCCTATTGGCTCGGGCAAATTCACCTAAGGAGGCTGCGGTCAAAGGTGGCCAAGTGGAAGTCAACCGTAGAGTCCCACGGTGACGGGACTCGTTTCTCGTCACGTGAAGATTTATATGGCCGTTTACGAATTGCAGGGAGACACATCAACACTTGTACATGGCTCCATAGCCGAATCCAACATCCACTCTTCATAGATTTACTCCTCAACGCGGCCATGATCCTAGATCTCCGGACGTAATGGTTTACGTTTTCTCCATCGAGCACAAACTTTAGGGAATTAGTTATATTTCCTTTGTTATAAATAATGCGTTTGCATACGCATATTAGATTAGTCTCCATTAGCCTCCGGGATAGCTCTGTAATGTAATTACGTTGCCATCGTGCCGTAATATCACCTCTCTCGTTATGATTGCATTTTAATATATAAGAAGACTACTGTTTCCAAGCGTAATTCGTACTTGAAGGTTGTTGCCGAGGTTGGTGCAGAGGGCCTGCACACGCTAAGGTTTTGTGCATTATTGTATAGTTTCTTGTTTATTTCTTTAAGTTCATTGTACCATAATTCATTCATGTGTTTATACATTGCATATTTCATGGTATTTATGCTTCATCAATATTCATAATCTTTCATGCTTTACATTTTACTTTTGTCTTTCATGTTTTATGTTATTGTCAACTGATCAATGTTCTTGTTTAGGATTACAAATAGGCGACGGGCATTTTCATATCTTTTGACTAATGACATGGAATCAATATTGTTCTCGTTTGCTAATTTATTTTTACCGAGTTTTTGTTTAATTCGGTACTACTTTGTTTATTTCGAGTCTTGCACATTTGTTTCAGGTAGTTAGATTTAGATATATCAAATTGTTCATGTCATTTTCGAGTTACCTCCGAAAAGCCACAATTGATTGATGGTGAGGGATTTAAGTATGATTGTGTAGTTTGATATTAGTTTACTTTACTGCAAGTTAGATATATTAAATTGCTCGTGTCATTTTCGATTTACCTCCGAAAGCCACAAATTTGGAGTGATGGTGAGGGATTGAAGTATGATTGTGTAGTTTGATATTAGTTTACTTTTACTGCAAGTTAGATATATTAAATTGCTCATGTCATTTTCAGTTACCTCCGAAAGCCACAGTTTGGATTGATGGTGAGGGATTGAAGTATGAGTGTGAAGTTTGATATTAGTTTCTTTTTACGCAAATTAGATATCGGATTGCTCAAGTTGTTTATGGTTACCTCCGAAAGCCATAGTCTGGACTAATGGCGAGGGATCAGAATATAAGTTGATGTAGTTTGATTTAGATTTACTTTGTTGCAATTCTTGGATTTATTTAAGCATAGTTTCTTTTGTGTTTAGACGAGTAGCAAGAATAGTTTGGTTTTCATGCTCAATAGTTCATCGTTTGATTTATTAAGCTAGCGACACATTTTCATTTCCTTTCAAGTTTTGTCATTGTATGTTTCAAATTCTTTTTTTTAAGTTTGAAGTTGGTTAATCAATATAAAGGATATCATTGCCTTGAACAATCATAACCATACTTGTTTTTTTTATTTTAGAATTTCCATCTCACATTAGAAAACCAAAAACGACAAAAAGGTAAGAAATAGGTTATCTTGCACATATAGTGCGCCACACTTCATCAGCTTATGAATCCGGATTGATAAATTAATGTAGCAATTTAGGACACACTAAATTGACCAAAAATTTTGGCGTCGTTGTCGAGGAAGTGTAAATAGGTAGCCAATTTCTTAAAAAAAAAAACAAAATAATAAAAGAAGGGAAAACTTGATAACTTCTTGAAGTATGCTCTCCTCTTGCACCTAGTGTGATCTGGAGGATCAGAAAAAAAGAATTATTGGTTTAGTAATTTCTTAAGTATGCTCTCTTCTTGCACCTAGTGTGATCTCGGAAGATCGAAGAGAATTATTAGCCCAACTTTAAAAATAAAAAATAAAAATAAAAATGACATGCATAGAGCAAGAGATTCTAGGGGAAGGTTTATAGCTAAAGCCAAGAGTTCGATTTTCACAACTCCATCTTCTTCAAGGCATAGACAAGATTCACCACCATCTACCCCTAGCCTTAAGATTTTTGGGAATTCAAGGAGCAAAGTTTGAATTAGAGGATTCTCCTATACCACCTACCAAATCTCATTTAGAAAAGGAAGAGACTCCCTCTCATCCTCCCTTGATAGAAGAACCGAGAGGACTTTAAGGACTCTAAAGAAACTATCATGGCAGAGGAAATAATAGATGGATTTAGAGGTAGAGGTAGAGGAGGAGGAAACAATGGAGACAACAATGGTGAAGGAAATAATGGAAGAAATACGGAAGGAGACAACTTGTTTGGATTCCCTATAGTTGATGAGGAAACTCATACAATGATGAAAAAATATCTCACCATCTGTCCTCCCTAACTTTTATGGATTGCAAAGTGAGGATCCCTGAAACATTTATGTTTGAGTTTGAAGTCGTGTGCCGAACTTATGACTATATGGAAGACTCTCAAAAACTCAAAGCTGTTTCCTTCAACATTGAAGGGAGCTCGCTTTGAAATGGTTCATGGGATTAGCCACCCAATCTATTAGGACTTGGAATGATATGAAACAAACATTTTTGGATAGA
Source organism: Pinus albicaulis (assembly GCA_034641835.2). Classification (NCBI taxonomy): domain Eukaryota; kingdom Viridiplantae; phylum Streptophyta; class Pinopsida; order Pinales; family Pinaceae; genus Pinus; species Pinus albicaulis. Next base: position 577,440,142 of record CM076575.1, on the reverse strand, counting down.
TACTTGGACTATTGTATGCCCACCAATCACAAGGATGAGGTATTCAAAATGATGCAAAAAGAAGATGAAAACTTGGAAGATTTACTTGAAAGATTTCAACACAACTTAAAAAGAGCAAAGATGAGCAACTTAGATGATGAAACCTTGAAAGCCCTCATATTAAAAGCCATTAGAGATGAATGGATAGATATTTTAAACATGATTGGGAAAGGAGACATTTCTCAACTTCCACTTCGTGACATAACGAACTATGTGTCCATCTCTCAAGAGGAAAATCTAAAACAGAAAAAGGGCCTAGGGATCCTTCTCTTATTAGGGCTAACAAATCTGCAAACTGGATCGATAAGTAGAGGCGGAGATTGGTAACATGCTTGATGAGTCGAAACTGATATCTTAGGGAGCCTTAGTGAACAACTAGACACCCTTAAAATCCAAAACAAGAAGAAAGCGAAAGCGGATGCTTTAGCCATCTTTTGTCCGAAATGTAGGAAGAAACATGCTTTAAGGGAATGTCCCTTGGATGAAAATGTTGTAGAAACATGTATGATTTGCTCGGAGAATCATGAGATCAAGGATTGTCCTTCAATTCCCTGGACTCAAAGTCTGTCTTTCAAGAAGATCCAAATTCAGTAGAATCTCTCGTTTTGTTGCAAGAAGACCTTGGCGAGGGACAACAAACTCAAGGGTTTAACAACCCTATGAATCTTCAAACCCCCACCAAATTGGAATCCTTGGCAACAACCTTGGCCCCAACATCAAAATCCATATCGACCATGGGTACAAGGGATGCAAAATCCTTATGGGAGATTTGCTCAATTTTATCAATATCCTCCATCTTTTTCAAAATCAACAAGCTCCACAATTTCCAAATCCAAATTCATAACTTTCATTGCCATTTCCACAACAACAACCTTCTCAACAAAATCCAAATCCTCAACTCATGCTCCCATACCAAAAAAAGAAAAATCAACTTCCAGCTCAACCATTGCCAAATCCTAACAATAAGAATCCTCATAATACTTACATGATAGAAGGACAACAATTTCCTACCTATATGATTTTTCCTCTCAATGATGTACAACTCATATCCGGTAGAGTTTTTAGAAAAACCTTCTATCGATATTCAAGAGCAAGATACCCTCCGAGGAGGACTCTCTTAAAGTCAATGAGGGTTTTGAGGAAGCATCTCTTCAAAAATTCAAACATTCAAAAAAGAAAAGGAAAAGTTAACACCCACAACTCTTATAGTTGAGCAACACGCATCTTCATCTACACCTCCTTTTCCGAAAGACTACAAATTGACAAGGGGGTGGAAAAACAAATCTTGTTGCCTAACTATGATTTTCTAGATGAATTGAAGAATGTTTGTATCAAGATTCCCTTGCTACAAGCTATTCGAGAGATTCCTATTCTAGCAAAAACAATAAAGGAGTTGAGTTTCAAAAGACCGGAAGGAAACTAAAAGACACAAGAAGAATCCACCCAGTAGGAAAAATTTCGGATATTATGATGGGAAAAATTACCATGCAGAAGTATGTAGATCCAGGAAGTCCAATTGTCAAGACACATATAAATGGGATAGAAATTCCAAACACATTGATTGACTTAGGGGCCGCTATCAACATTATGAGTAGACAGACTATGGAACAACTAAAACTTCCTAACCTTCTTTTTACACCTACTTTACTCGCAACTTGCGGATCGATCAATTATTAAACCGAGATGGTGTATTAGAAGATATTTCAGTCTCCTTAGATTCTTGGGAATATCCGGTAGATTTTTATGATTTTGACTCCCAAGAGTAATCTAGGAGGGCACCCACTTATCTTAGGAAGACCTTGGCTAGCCACAGATGATGCTTTTATTAGTTGTAGATGCGGGGATATGTACATTTCTAATGGTAATTCGACAAAGAAATTCAATTTGTATCCTCCAGCAAAAAGCAATTATAGAAGTAGGAGACAATGAATGGGTCGATGATGAGGACATTATACGACTGTCTTTACCATTTCGGAAATTAGTGAGGATAGTCAAATTCCGAACACATTAGAAAATTTTGAGATATCTTCAGAATATGACCCCACACAATTCCAATTGGAATCGACATAGAATATTTATCATCAAGACAAATGTCTCTTTACTCTATGGAAGAGTTTGGTAGTTCTACCATTGATATTTTTTCAGGGAAAAAACATTGAATATCAACAAACATTTGGAAAAGTCACAACAAGAAGAACTAACCAAAATCTTGCAAAAACATTCTACTGCATTTGCATGGGAGTATACTCGACATGAAAGGTATTGATCCTAAGACTTGCATCCATCATATCTATATTGAGGAAAAAAAATAGACCAATCAGACAACCTCAAAGAAGGATGAATCTAAATCTTAGGGAGATAGTGAAAGAAGAGCTCCAAAAAACTACTCAATGTAAACTTCATTTATCCAATTTCGGATAGCCGATGGGTTTCTCCTTTGGTTATAGTACCTAAAAAGAATGGTAAATGGAGGGTATGCATTGATTACGAGGAATTGAACAAAGCAACTTTGAAGGATCACTTTCCTTTGCCTTTTATCGATCGAGTATTGGATACATTAGCGAGGTAAAAAGTACTTTTTCATTTTTGGATGGTTTTAGTGGCTATAATCAAATTCGGGTAGCACTTGAAGATCAAGATAAGACCACATTTACTTTTCCATGGGGAAATTTTGCCTACCGAGTGCTTCATTTTGGGTTATGTAATGCACCTGCAACATTCCAAAGAAAGCGGTACTAGGAATTTTTTCTCGATCTAATCCATGATTGTGTAGAGGTTTATATGGATGATTTTACGGTTTATGGTAATTCATTTGAAGAGGAATTAGAAAATTTGGAAAAAAGTTCTTATAAGATGTAAAGAAACAAACCTTTCATTAAGCCATGAAAAATGCTTTATGATGTTTATCGAAGGTATTGTTTTAGGGCATCATATTTCGAGAGATGGGATTAAGGTTGATAGATCAAAAGTTGAAGTCATCTCCAAGTTACCTATTCCAAATTGTCAAAGAGATGTTAGAATTTTTCTAGGATTTCATCTGGTTACTATAGAAGATTTATAGAAAACTTCACTAAAATAGCATCTCCACTCTTCAAATTGCTTACAAAAGATCGTGAATTTAAATGGGATCCCCGATTGTCAATCGGCCTTTGAAACTTTGAAAACAAGAATATCTGAAGCACCTATCTTGAGAGGACCAAAATTGGAAATTCCATTTCCATATTTCTACGGATGCTTTCGAGATACATCTCTAGGAGCTATGTTGGGTCAAAAGATTTAGTTCCTTATGCCATTTATTATACCCAAGTAAAAATTTGACTCCCTGCAGAGTTGAACTATACTGTGATCTGAAAAAGAGTTTTTAGGCATTGTTCATGCAATTAATAAGTTTAGACATTACATAACGAAAGCTATGAAACTTTTATTCATCCTGACCATTACTGCAATTAGATATTTCACGAACAAACCTGTTACTAATGGCGAGAGTGACAAGATGGCTCTTACTTTTGCAAGAATTCAATATTACTCGTGTTGGATAGACCGAGAAAACAAAATACAGATGAGTCGATTTCTTGTCTAGGATTCGAGAATACTAAAGAAGATTCTCTGTAGAGGATAAGTTTCCGATGAATACTTGTTTGCGAGTAACTATTAAGACTCCTTGGTATGCGAGATATTGCTAACTATTTGGTTACAAGGAAATCGCCTTCACATTTATTTCCAAGTGAAAAAAAGAAAAAATTATTCAGGAGAGTTCAAAATATTCATGGATTTCTAACGATTGTTTAAAACATGGCCGGATCTTGTGATCGGAAGATGTGTCGTGGAAGATGAAATGCCCGGTATTCTTAAGGCATGTCATGATGAACCATGCGGTAGACACTTTGCGAGACAAAAGGACGGCCTATAAAATCCTCTCTTTAGGATATTATTGGCCTTCCCTCTTCAAAGATGCAAAACAATATGTCAAAAGGTGTGACAGTGCCAAAGAAGTAGGGAAACCTACCCTTTCAAATGAAATGCCATTGCAAACACAGGGTACTCATTGAACCCTTTGAAAAATGGGCTTTAGATTTCATTGGACCTATTAATCCACCATCTAAGCAAAATAAGTATATATTGGTTTGTACTTGATTATGTTACTAAATGGGTAGAAGCCAAAGCATTAGTATACTGCTATCGAAAATTCAGGTGGTTCATTTTCTTTATGAGGATATTTTTACTCGCTTTGGTGTTCCAAGAGAAATTGTGACGGATCTGGGGAAGCCAATTCACATCCAACTTGGTGGAGAAGTTGATGGAAGAATACAAAATCAATCATAGAAGATATACTCCTTACCATCCGCAAGTAAATGGTCAAGTGGAATCTACCAACAAAGTTCTTGAAAGTATCATCACCAAAACTATTCATCTACATAGAAGAGATTGGGCAGTAAAGGCTTCCCTGAATCCTTGTGGGCCTACGTAACTACATGGAGAAATACAACAGGACATTCTCCCTATGAACTTTTTTATGGGAAAGAAGTCCTGCTCCCCATTGAGTTCCAAGTCAAGACCTTCAAGATAGCAGTTCAATTGGGGATGAATTTATCGTAAGCCCAAAAGCATAGAATGGAGCAATTAAATGAGCTAGATGAGATCGGACAAGAGGCAATTCTAAGAACCGATCTAGTTCAATATCAAAGAGCTAAATGGCATGACAAGTACATCAAAGAGAAGAAGTTTCAAGAAGGAGATTGGGCATTGTTATTTGATTCCAAGTTTAAAGATTTCAAAGGAAAATTTCGGACTCATTGGCTTGGGCCATATGAGATTGACAATATCTTTAGCAATGGAGCGGTAAGAATCAAGACCATTGATGAGTTTCAAACTCCTCTTATTGTGAATGGCCACGGATTAAAAGTTTATCATAAGCCACTCTCGAAAGAGGAATTTGTCAAAAAATTTCAAGAAAATTTCTGCAATCGGTAGAGCATGTAAGAATTCTTCTTCTCCACCGACTCTAGCTTTTTGTTCTTTTCGGTTTGAAAATTGTATAAGCCTCGAAAACCAATCACTAATTGGCGAGTGTCATACAGTAAAATGTAAGCTGAAAATCGAGAACACACGACACCCTATATTTTCCAAAAAAAAATCTCTCTTTCATTTCTTAAGTTTTATGACCACCCACTCCATTCCATTCCATTTCATTCCACTTCATTTCACTTCATTTCACTCCACTTCATTCCATTTCACTTCATTTTCATTCTATTTCCATCTAGTCATTTGTCATCCGTTCATGTTCATGCACCCAAATAATAGTTGTGTCGGCTTCGTAGTCGACATCTCGTTTCCCACATAGTCGACACCGGTTCTGCGACGTGAAGCGATTCGCAGCCTACCACTCTGTTTTCAAAAGAATGTACAGCCGGATGTTATTTCCATAATCATGAAATAAAATGCGAGTGTGAGGACCAATTATGAAGACATGGGGCATTCAAGATATCAATGAGGAGCAACTAATTGAAGACCAAGGAAAAAGGCAATAATTCCAAGGTATGAGCAAAATTTATTTCAAATAGCATTGAAAACACATTTTTATATAGTTATGAACCATAAGCTCTATTATGTGCAATGATTATATTGAAAAACTCGTAAACCTTTCATGATATCCATATGATCCTCCCACATTCATTTCCAAACGGTCCCATAATTAAACCTCCGATCTTCACTCATACTCCGATATTCCACCTGTGACAATGAGATGTAGTTGATTTGACTACGGCCTCTTTCAACCGCATAAAATCCGTAGCCGTTGTTTAAACGTGCTTACATTTATTTTGCAGACCACCAAATTTCAAACACCGTCGGATGTGTTATATTCTTCCTATTGTTCTATTAATCTCACAGACTACATTTCCGTCGTGCTCACGAAACCCTTCTCCGTTCCGCTTCACTCCATTTCATTCTCTCGTTACGCTACGACTCGTATACCCACTCTCCGATATCTACCTACAGCCAACGTGCTCATTTCCGTTATTCAACCAGTCCCTACTTCCATTGAACCCTCCTCATGCGTGCAAGTTTTTTAAAAAAGAAGAAATAAGGATGGGTAAATTGTTAAGAGCAGCGAACCACGGGGATCTAAATTCATAGAATGATATCCGCAAGTCGTGGATACATTGAAGAAGGCAAAGTGGTCTGCGGTTTATCCAAAAGTTCGGAGGCTACCATAAAGAAGTGACAAAATCCTTTGCAAGATCTTTTAATGACTCTGGAGGTAGAGATTGGAGACCTTAAGTTTACGGTGAATGAGGCATCTATAGCATTTGCCACGTAACTTCTTCAAGAGGGTGAACGTTGGTTTAAGAATAAAAGCATTAGTGATGAAGCTTTGAGAGTAATTCTACATAACCCAAGTATGGACATAACTATTTTTAAAAGAGGAATTCTGCTCATGCTTTGAAAGAGAATAGGGCTACTTTGTTGCTAGTTGTTCAAAAATTCATCACCTCGTGAAGGCCGTTTTGGGTCCATGTATATGTACCATACTAGATTGTCGATGAATTTTTCTAGATAATCAAACTCTCAATCTCCCATATTTTCTATTAAATAGTTTGAATAAGATGTCCGTGAGCTGTTCGAAACATTTAGGGGATGTAGAACCACATCTATATCACCATGGTCTTGTAAAAATTTTGATTGAAAAAAGAGTTAAAGGAGAAGAAGGAAACATGGGAACAATTTTTTTATTAGAAATTTCTTTGAGGAACCTCGCAGAAATTCCCTCGAAGGTAGCACATCAAGAAGGAGTAGGAGAAAAAGAACAAATGATGAAACTCAAAATACTCCTACTACTACAATTGAAAGCACTAGTAGGGAAGAGAGACCGTCAAAAAGGAAGAAGAGAGAAACCAAGGGTAAAAAGCCAATAACATCAAAAGAGAGAAAAAGTATTGAGGCTATGCATCAAACCCCTTCTTCCGAAGAAGATAATCAAGTGTTATCTCGAGAGATTGGTTCATTTTCAAGAACAGTTATCTATAGCCAAGAAGAAAGAGAAAGGAAAACAAAAGCAAAAAGATAGTGGTCCACGAGCGCTGTGAGAAGAAGTTCCGGACTTAAGGGGAAGTTGAGGAAAACGCAAACGAAGGGACCTCATTTTATTGATCTGGGAGAAGAAACATCCGAACAATCCCCACTGACCACAAGTCCATCTCACTCTCGGAAAGTTAGTGAACCTAGTTCATTTCATTCTCAGCCGACATTGAACATAGTCCATCCCATTCTCGACGTATTTTGAAGACGACTCTCATTCACGCGCATTTTGGGGACAAAGCCCTAATAAAAATGACACCCGATATAGACCCCAAGCAAGCAAGAAGTATATGATTATATAGAATCTTTAGAAAAAGCAACTACGAGTCCCAATACTTCGTCCATTCAGTCGTCACATATCACAGAATGATCTAGTCCAATCACCGAAACAAGAAGTCTTTGAGCTAGAGCTTTTAAATAGACACATTAAAAATGAAAATGAGACATTGAAGGAACAAAGCAAATTGGACAAAATCATTCATGATAATACCATGCTACATCCGGGAATATGAGCGTGAAGAAGAACAAGAAATTGAAAAAGAAATGCCGAGGTTAAGCTGTAGCACCTGGTTAATATCAAATTTAGATGCTTAATGAAGAAGCCCAGGGATGTTAGCGACACCAAGGAAGAAGAGGAGAGAGGATTGGATGTACGGCCGAAGTGTCAAGGCATATGAATCGAAGAAGGATTATCAAAATTTTGGTTGCATGAGGACATGCAACACCTTCATAGTGGGGGTATGTTGAGTCTCAAATCGCATCTTTTCCATACACCTTTCTAGACCTTTTTCCATTCACCCGAACCTTCTAAGTTGTCAATATCATTGTATATTAATTGCAAAAGAGCATCTAAAATGGTTTTTAACTATATTTTGTGTCTCGTTGTTTGATTTAGATTTTTTCTCATTTAGTCGCTGAATCTTGCCACTTTCCCAGTACTCGCGTAACTTTCCGCAACCATTTTGTGAAAGTCTATGTTACGTGTGTCTTCGTGAAAGAAAACGAGCACATGGGCAAGTCGGAAATGATGTGGACATGGATCGTGTCCTATTGGCTCTGGCAAATTCACCTAAGGAGGTCAGCGGTCAAAGGTGGCCAAGTGGAAGTCAACTCGTGAGAGTCCCACTGTGTGACGGGACTGCGTTTCTCGTCACGTGAAGATTTATATGGCTGCTTCTCGGAATTGCGGGAGACATATCAACACGCACACGGCTCCATAGCCGAATCCAACATCCACTCTTCATAGATTTACTCCTCAACGCGGCCATGATCCTCGATCTCTGGACGTAATGGTTTACGTGTTCTCCATCAACACAAACTTTAGGGAATTAGTTATATTTCCTTTGTTATAAATAATGTGTTTGCATACGCATATTAGATTAGTCTCCATTAGCCTCCGGATAGCTCGTAATGTAATTATGTTGCCACCGTGTCGTAATATCACCCTCTACGTATGATCAGCATTTTAATATATAAGAAGACTCTCGTTTCCAAGCGTAATTCGTACTTGAAGGTTGTTTCCGAGGTTGGTGCAGAGGGCTGCACACTGCTCAAGGTTTTGTGCATTGTTGTATAGTTTCTTGTTTATTTCTTTAAGTTCATTGTACCATAATTCATTCATGTGTTTATACATTGCATCTTTCATGGTATTTATGCTTCATCACTGTTCATAATCTTTCATGCTTTACATTTTACTTTTGTCTTTCATGTTTTATGTTATTGTCAGCTGATCAGTGTTCTTGTTTCGCATTAAAAAATAGGCGGCCGGACATTTGCATATCTTTTGACTAATGACATGGAATCAATATTGTTACTGTTGCTAATTTATTTTTTCTCGAGTTTTCGTTTAATTCAGATCTTGCTTTTGTTTATTTCGCCTTGCACAATTGTTTCGGTAGTTAGATTTAGATATATCAAATTGTTCATGTCATTTTCGAGTATCTACAGCCACAAAGTCGGGACCGATGGTGAGAGGGATTGAAGTATGATTGTGTAGTTTGATATTAGTTTACTTTTACGCAAGTTAGATATATTAAATTTCTCATGTCATTTTCGAGTTACCTCCGAAAGCCACGGCGGGACCGATGGTGAGGGATTGATCATGATTGTGTGATATTAGTTTACTTTCCGCAAGTTAGATATATTAAATTGCTCATGTCATTTTCAATCATCTCCGAAAGCCACAGATGGGATCGATGGTGAGGATTGAAGTATGAGTGTGAAGTTTGATATTAGTTTCTTTTTCGCAAATTAGATATCGGATTGCTCGAGTTGTTTATGATTACCTCCGAAAGCCATAGGTGGACCAATGGCTGAGGATCGGAATATAAGTTGATGTAGTTTGATTTAGATTTACTTTGTTGCAATTATTGTATTTCTTTAAGCATATTTTATTTTGTGTTTAGGCAATGAGCAAGGATAGTTTGGTTTTCATGCTCAATAGTTCACTTGTTTGATTTATTAAACTAGCGACACATTTTCATTTCCTTTCAAGTTTTTTAATCAGTATGTTTCAAATTCTTTTTTTTAAGTTTAAGTTGGTTAATCAATATAAAGGATATCATTGCCTTGAACAATCATAACCATACTTGTTTTTTTATTTTAGAATTTCCATCACACATTAGAAAACCAAAAAACGACAAAAAGATAAGAAATAGGTTATCTTGCACATATAGTGCGCCACACTTCATCAGCTTACGAATCTCGGATTGATAAATTAATGTAGCAATTTAGGACACACTAAATTGACCAAACGAGCATTTTAAATTCTCATGATCAATCACACAACCAACAACAAGTATGAGTTATGACAATTACAAGGTCACTTGAACTTACTTAGAGCGAAAAGGAGAGCAAGTCGTTTTGGAATTTTTATGGAGAAATGACAAAAAAATCTCACTGTCTACCCACGTGCGCCGCGCACCGGCCCAACACGTCGCGCACGCCATGTGTGCCGCGCAGTGTATTTTTACACCGTGAAAAATTGCTCAATGCGCCGCACACTCCATGTGCGTCACGCACCAACCCAATGCGCCCGTGCCATGAATAGCGCATCGTGCAGGGGAGGCTTTTGGAGGCCTTTATGATATCCAAATTGGGCGTGTGATAGCTCGTTGGAAATATATTGGAGTCTAATTTCCAACCCAAGTGGAATTTTTCAATTTCGAGTTCAGTTTCCTTGTCAAAAATTAAATCTCCCAAGACTGGTCAAAATGAGCAAAATGAGGCTGCCTCAAGGCAGATAGTCGTCATTGCGGTCAACTTTGAAGGTCTTTATGAACTCCAAATTGAGCTCATGATAGTTCATTGGAAATATATTTGTGTTTAGTTATCATTTGACTCATCAAGCAAGTCATTTGGCCAACCAAGCTAGCAGAAATCTTGATTTTCCCAAGGTCACTTCAGAGGTGCATCAATTCTCCCGAGGCGATTGTATTTTTTGACATTTCTCTAAAACCATGACACCTGTGTAAAAAGTGAAGGAGGTTTTTCTTATTTGGCATGTTATGGACAAAAAAATCTCCCAGTTTTCCAAAATTCATCTTTTATTTCTCTGAAACAGTATTTGAGTGAAACCTATCCCAGATGTGTGGAACCGTGATTTGTCGAAATGAAGCGAAATGAAGGGGATAAGGGGGATTCTAAATTCTTGAGAAAATTTTGGGAAGTAGGGAGGGATGTTATGAAGTAGGGGAAAGTGGAATTTTAGAGATCGTGAGTGAGGGGAAGGGGGTCCAAAAGGGAAAAACACAAGCCTAGCCTAGAAAATTGCCAAGTTGTAGCTAGAAACTAGGGTTTGTGCGAAATTGAGAATTTGGGGAATCTCGTTGATGGGAAGTGTTTAATAAGGTATATTAAGGATAGGAGAAGGTGTATGAATATTAGGATACAAGTTTTGCCGAGGATTTGACCATTCAAGAGAAATTACCTCCAAAAAATCCCTAGGAGAGGGAAATGAAACTTACCTAGGCACAAGCTGAAGCATGAACAAGGTGTAAAATGACCCATTGGAACTTGACATGATGATGACAACTCTCGAATGATGGTACACTCATCGGAATGGTGACATGGACCGACATTTGGACAACTCTAAAAGGAATGAAAGAAAACCTCTAGACCTAATACCTAGTGACCAAATTTTGTTTGAAGACTCATGAAATGACAAGATTTGACCTCGACATCTTAAAATCACTTTGTAAGAGCATGTTTGATCAACGGAGGGAAAGTGCAAAGGCCGACACTAACGGACTCCCCTATTAATCATGTTCACTCATTTCACATGTGGTGTTCCTCTAATTCTATTACTGATGACTCCATTCATCTTTGTTTATTCCAATGCACGCTTACTAGAGTTTCGGCTAAGTGGTCTGTCGACCAACCTCATGCCTCTCATTCCACTTTTGCAGCTCTCGCCAAAGATTTCTTATCATATTTTAATTTACCTCTCCATTTTGACACTGGAATCAAACTCTTGAATTCATTTTGTCAAACTTATGCCACCTACCTTTCTTACCATGTCCAAGAATAGCGCAAAAGGAGGAGCACATGTAGGGCTCCTACTTTTGAAGACTGTATCTATATATTTATTGGTTTCTTAGATCATTGTTAGCCCCCATAGGTAAAGATGTTGCGTCACACTTCCCTCAAACAGAGGAAGATACACTCCAAATAGACTTAAAGTATGACTTGATTTATGCCCAATCTGGTTATCTTTATACTATTTTACCAGACCTCGCTAGGCTCGGGTGTGCCAATGCACTGGGGGCATCTCATGTCGCCGATGGTATTGTTGGATCTCTTTCACACCCTTATCAGAAACGACATGCTCTCCCTCATATAAGCTATGGTCAACTCCAGTGGGGACCATTACATGATATAATTACCCCCCCCCCCTCCCCCACCAAGAAACCTGTATCCAGGTCAAAGCACGCCATAAACATATCCCCAATCGCACTAGTAGATGCTAGGGCGAGATGTTTCTCAAACTGTTTATTCAAATGTTTCCCCTCCTCCATATGTTCCTTATGTACCGTCTAGCACTCTAGCCCCCCTGGCACAAGTGCCTCCACCTCCCATGCTCCTTGACCTCTACCAAAACAGCCACCTCCTCCTCAAGGTAAAGTGTATGCTCAACAGAGCGCGACTAATCCCCCCAACACCAAGAAGAATAACAAGGGGAAATTTAACAGGGATCAACCATCCTAGGGTAATGAGGGTAACCATGATCCTCAACCTAATCAACCTCAGGTAAATTATCCTAATCCCATGACCCAACAACATGGCGAACAACCCAAGCAGAACAAGGCCCTTCATACAAATAAACCTTATGCATGTTACAGTGTCTATGGCCATTACACTCATGATTGTCCCATTTTATCACAAATGTGTCAAGTATGGGAATCAAAACCAGGTGGTTCTAGAGGACATCAACCCATGGCTCAGCGTCCTAAGGCCCCTTCTTCATCTCAGCTGGCACTGCCTACCAACCCATTTCCTCACCAAGGATACACAGCTTCCCAACCTACACAAGGTCAGGAAATGCATCAACCTCCACAATCTAGTCCCACTAATTATCAGATTCTCATGATGAATTTTGAGGTCGTCAACACTGAACATGTCAATCTTTGTAATATTCCTAAATTAGCTTGCAGCTAATTGGAATATTAAAGTTTGTTTTCTCACTTAGATAGGTGAATAAATGGGTAGGGAGACCCATAAATCTCTTTATTGTGAATAAAAACCACTTATCATGTGAAATTGGATCATATTTTCAGCTTAATAAAGCACCCTAAGGTGTTGATGTGGTCTGGGTCAACTTTGACCAAATCAACAGTGCTATCATGGAGGAGTTGACATTAATGGAGGGACAACATAGTTTTAGATGGAGACACAATGCAAGGAAGTAGTGTCGTTAATGGATGGGTCTTAGGGTTTAAAAGCTCATATCTTATAAAAGGAAGAGGATGGCAGCCATATTATTCATCTTGGTATATTTGATATTTTTAAATATGGTCTCTTTAGACATATAGCTTTCTTCAGCTGTTTAGCTAAGATTGCATGTGTTGTTTAGCACAGGGTGTTCCTGATCGGGAATCCCACCTCTTCCATTGAGGAGATCTTGGAGGATTTTGCACTATAATTCCACATTCAGGCATTTTGCCAAGCTTCAGTCTCATGTACAACACAGTTCTGTTTAGAGTTGGGTTGTGTTGCAGGGGTGTAGTAGTGGAAGAGAGATATCTCTAATTTCTGAGCTAGTTTTCCATTGGAGGAATCATCCTTTCATTCAGAGGTTTGTGAGGAAGACTTCGGGGCTTCATTACATATTTTGGCACCAAGCCAAGTAGCTTTCATAAGCTACAATGTAGTTTCCTACAAGGACTATGTTATTTTGAGGAGAAGCTACAGCAGTGGTTTTATTGCCCTACTTGGGGTGTTTGGGTTTCCTATGTGGGGATCAGCCTTTCATTTAGGAGATCTGTTGGAGGAGGATCAACCATCATGTATATCATATCATCCATCTCCCATTAGTGATTTATTTTTAGAGATTATTCAGCCCTAGGGCCAAATCTGCTATATTTTGTATAGTGTGTATTTCCAGAAACCTTTTCTAGGTTGTCTTGGAATCTTGTTTTGGAGTATGGATCTCTACCCTTGGAATTTTTGGAGCATTATATCAGAAACAATATATTTTCATATCCTTCAGCTGCTATTCTCTCTTATACAACACAATTTTCTGGGTTCATGTATTTCCTGTATTAGCAACAATTTAGATCTAGGTGTATGCTTTCATGAGAGGCTTATTTGGCCAACTTGAGTGATCTTTTCTTCAAGATATTGTACCTATTTTGTTGTTATAATAATAATGTAATGGATCCACTATTGTCTCATGCTTTGATATATTATATTTCTACATATTTCTATTTTTATGCACTATATTCCTAATTTTCCCATTTGGGAATATTACAGTGGTATCAGAGCATAATCTTGGCTCAGCCTGTGTACTTCATCCATTATGTCATCTAAGGAGGATTCTCATAGGAAGGAGAAGATATGCAGAAGAGATGAAGGCAAAACCTCGTTTTCAAGAAGAAATGAGTTCTCAAAACTTCTTCTTCAAACTATGCAGTGCCTTAGCAGAGACATTAAAGAGATGAGAATGGAGAGATGTAGAGATTCTCCAAGAGGGCTTGTATATGAAGAAAGCTCCAGATTTTCACATTATGGGTGTGAGAATTTAGCTACACCATTAGATCTACAACATGGCACCATGCCTAGGGTCATGGCAAGAGAGATGGAGGAAGGAGATGTACTAAAGGAGGATACTCTTGGTGACTATCTTCAAGAGTATGAATCTCAAACTCAGAGATTTAGAGATCATCTAAACTTCCAAGGGTTTTGTGAAATCAAGGAGGATAAAATATCTAGCAACCATGATAGAAGCACAAGGTAAAAGCAGCATGATGTGGGAAGTTTCTTTCTGTCTACTTTTGATGGATCACCTAAATGTTCAGCTAGGGCTTGGTTGAAGGAGCTATACACCTATTTGCAGCAACACCAAGTTTCAGAAGATGAAGCCATTAGAGTAGTAGCGCTGCACCTTAAAGGTAAGGCTTATGCCCGGTGGTTTTATGAATCTTCTTCACTAAAAGATGCAAATATGTTTACTTATGCAAGTTTCACTAGGAAGATAGTAAAGAGATTCGATGAAAAACATTTTGAAACTTCCTTGGTTGAGCTAGCCAAGCATACACAAAAAAAACCTTTACATGAGTTGGAAGGATCTATAAATCCAACTCCATTTCATAAAACTATTGAGGAGATAAAAAAAATTACATAATACCTTGCTAGAGGCAAGATCCCCATTTCAGAAAGAGATATCTTCTCAAAGGGAAGACATGGAGGAACTAAACAAAGAACCTCTTAATGATGATGAGGAAACCTCCATTCATGATAAAGGGTAAGGGAAGGAAAGAGGTAACATCATTGTCACAGCAGTAGCAGATCTAGTACCTCATGAAGAGGGAGATGGAGCATTTTCTCCAAAGAGAGAAACTCTTTCACTCTTGCAAGGAGTTCCAAAGAATCTCACATTTGGAGATCAAGGCACAGTCCGTGTGCAGCATGTGCCATCATTGACAGATTGTAAGATCTTGAAGATCGGAGAAGATAAGGGGGAGGACAAGCATCATATGACTAGGATCACACACCCCTCTCTATTTCAAATGGTTGATGCATAGAAGAGGCAGGAGGAATTGCGCAATGAGGATAGGGACAAATCAGTCCACTCACATACACAACCTGCTCTGGGCCTTAATGTTTTATTACATGGAGGCATTCCACCAGGGAGACCCCCTAATTGGAAGATGAATAAAGAGTTCCCTCAACATGGTGCAACAATGATATATTTGGCTAAGGAAGGAGCCTTGGGAGGAGCTGGCAAAGCGTAGAGAATCTTTGGTGGGTTCAAAGGAGAGGTGAGAAATTTTCTGATATGGACATTGCCATCTCCCACTCAACTATTTGCGCTGAAGAATGATGATTCAGAAATATATGATGGCATGAGCATGGTGTCAAAGGGATACTCCTTAGCTTTGGAGCATAAAATGATAATTCAACACATGAGGAGGATTTATGAATATGACAAGAGGCTATTGACACTCTTGTATGCATTGGCCAAACTATGGAACATTGGGAGGGAAGATACCTTTCAAGAGGAGGTTGACCTCCATGTACTCCAATATTGTCTTAGGTAAGATAAGTTGCAAGGGAGGCAGCAAAAGAATGGTAACAATACTCCAACATGTGGCTTTGGCATTGAGCATGTCAAAGAGGAGAGTTGCAATGTGACAGGAGCTTCATTTCAGATTTCTACAGCGTCGTCATTGTTGGGAAGCCTAGATCCATATTGGGAGTCTCAACTATTGGTGGAATATTCCAAGAACCTCTTCACATGTAAGGTTCTTGATGGGAAAGTGATAGATGGGAGGTATAGAGTGGTTGATGGAGTCATTTATTTCCATGATCATATCTACTTGACTAGAGACTCCAAGCTCAAGAAGGAGATTCTACATGCATCATACGATGCACTCTCTTCAAGACATGTAGACTTCATTGAGTCTTATCACACCATCATGGAGGGATTCTATTGGGAGGATCTCAAAGAATATGTGCACCAACATATCAGGATATATGTCGCTTGATTGATGTATGAGGAGGAAAGAAACCACCTTGCAAGGTTGTTTCAATAACTTCCCCTTTTGATGGAGAGATGGGAAGGCTCATCTATGGAACTCTTCACCAGCTTATCTACAATATATGGTAAAGATTGTGTTTTGATGCTTATTTATCAACTAACAATGTATGTGCACTCCTTTACCATGCATTTGCAACACATTGCTACACAAGAGAGCAAACCTCTTTGTGGATTTCATGGTCCTTTTGGAATTACTTTCAGTGATGGGGATGACCACTTTATGGAGGACTTTGGGCAAGATATTTTTTTCCTGGATCATATTCAACCAACACCTAATGTCCTCCACTATTTTCAATCTTTTTAGAAGCTTATGACAGCAAGAAGGTGGTTGGATGGCCACTTATAATATCTTGTTTGGAGACAGTAAGAAGAAGAAAAACGATGGTCTCAATTGAGGGACTATTGTCACCATCCAATATGTCATATGACACATAGTCCATATTTCTTTTGGAGCCCATATGGTGATGACACTCTATTCACTATATGCATGAAGGAGTGGGAAATAAGGCTTCCTAGAACCAATGAATGGGATCATGAGATTCCAAATATATTTTGGCTTCATGAAAACTATATTATTGCAGCCCAAGATCAACAGCTCCAAATTTATCATAAATGGAGAGAGAGACAACATAAGTTGAACAACCTTATCTCTCACTTTTAGCCATGTAGCCCCTACATATTACATAAGCAGGGGATTGGTGATTGTTACTATGAGCTACCAAGGATGGCTCACTTTGTTTGGATGATAGAATGGAGAATGGAGTCTCTCATGGGGACTAAGGCACCCAATTTTTACCATCTCCCATGCCTTGAGGAGGCCAATGGACAACATATAATTCTT
Source organism: Pinus albicaulis (assembly GCA_034641835.2). Taxonomy (NCBI): domain Eukaryota; kingdom Viridiplantae; phylum Streptophyta; class Pinopsida; order Pinales; family Pinaceae; genus Pinus; species Pinus albicaulis. Next base: position 577,422,929 of record CM076575.1, on the reverse strand, counting down.
TCCATATATCTCCCACTTTTTCATGATGAAATATATTTGGTTTATCCACCAAAAGAAAACGTGTATTCTTGGGAGGAGACATATCCATTGGAGATTTTGTAGTATCCTTGTAGTTTCTTGAGGACAAGAAAAATTTTGGAGGGGAGGATTGTAATATTCCTAAATTAGCTTGCAGCTAATTGGAATATTAAAGTTTGTTTTGTCACTTAGATAGGTGAATAAATGTGTAGGGAGACCCATAAATCTCCTTATTGTAGGAATATACAAGGTAAGTTCCGTAGATCAAGAACCAAAGATCATCGCTCACAAACAGATCACAAATTAGTACACCAGTATAATCACGTGGTTAAAACCCTTGAAGAGGGAAACAGTCCACGGACTGAACCAACTCGGCCACTTCAGGAAATTTATTAATATAAAAATAATAGTTACATATGTTTCTCTCATAAACCGTTAGCAGACAAATGACCCTCCATGCTCTTTAAATAGAGATCATGGACCAATCATGTGTTAAGCCATGGATCACGTGTCGTTAATACTGAGGAGAGAGATAACCGTCGGATCACTACAAATTGTGACCATCGGATTATAAGTTACAAATGTGAATAGTAAAGAAACACACTTTACCTAACGCTACACTATACTAATTTATTCTTAAATATTTCCTATGTGTCAAAATATCCTAACATCCCCCTTAAGAACAACTTGGGATAGGATTGAAGGATTTACAAAGGTGACACAAAAGGAGCCTATTTCCTATGTATCGAAATATCCTAACATCCCCCCTTAAGAAAAAATTGGGATAAGATTGAAGGATTTACAAAAGTGACACAATAGGAGAAGGAAGGAGGCATTAGAGCCTATCCCCCCCTTAATGACAACTTTCCTAAACTCCAAGCATGGATCAAAGTTTGGTAAATTGTGCTTCTGTGAGAGCCTTTGTCAAGATATCGGCTACTTCATCATTGGTTGGACAATACTGCACTTCAAGAACACGATCATGAATGATCTTTCTGATGAAGTGTATGTGGATTTCAATGTGTTTCATACACTGATATTGAATTGGATCTTTACATAGCTGAGTGGCACTCTGATTATCACACCAAAGTGTAGTTGGATGCTGCTGATGAAGACCAAATTCAGACAGAATCTGATGAAGCCACATGACTTCCTTGCTAGCTTCAACTGCACCATGATACTCTAGTTCTACTTAATAAAGAGATATGGCACTTTTTTTCTTACAAGACCAAGTAATAGGTCCTGAACCAAGAGTAAATACATATCCTGTAGTACACTTTCAATCATCAGGGTCACCAGCCCAATCAGAATTAGTGAAACCAATCAACAATGGAGATGCTTATGCGCTGTAATGAATCCCAAATTGAACTGTACCTCGAATATATTGAAGTATTCTTTTAGCTGCTTTCCAGTGACTTTCATGAGGTTGGTGCATAAACCGAGTGACAAGACCAACGACAAAGGAAAGGTCAGGATGGGTATGGGTTAGATACAGAATTTTACCAACAAGTTGATAGTATAAGGTAGCATTTTTGGCTTGAGGGGTCCTAACCCAGGTTCGGTGTGCAAGGTTTGCCAACAAACCCATATACTACTAGCCCTTTTGGCAGTAACCTACTTTTGCAGGTCACAGTCTCACTCGAAGTAGTATGGGTGGGTGCTGAAACCAGGTTTCCGCACCCTGAGCAAGGAAGGGTAAGGCAAGCAGGGCTGCGTTCGATTCAGATTACCTTGTTTCTTCGCAGGGTTAATCATGTATCTAATTGCACCCATGTGCCTAGATCTACAATAATATGCTTTTCATAACATCAACACAGCATTATATAAACAGAGCAGAATAGATCTAGACCCAAGCTTTTAGTACACAGACTTTTGTAGCAGAAAGATAGAAAATACATAACACAAAAATTATCAGCATTTCATACGATAGTACTCATGGATTCAGATCTCTAATAATCCTTTGCATTCATTCATTCATCAACCTTTCCTTACAATTCCCTTCCCAACTATTGGAAATGTTGTCATTGATGGCAAAGGAGGAAGCAGAAGAAAATCAGAAGATAGCATGAGAAGAATGAGAATTGTTAGTTTCAGTCTTTGCAACCTTCCTCCAGTGATCAAACATGCTCTTACAAAGTGATTTTAAGGTGTCAAGGTCAAATTTTGTCATTTCAGTGAGTCTTTAAGAAAAATTTGGTCACCAGGTATTAGGTCTAGGGTTTGCTTTTACTCCTGTCAAAGTTGTCCAAATGTCGTTCCATGTCACCATTCAGCTGAGTGTACCATCATTCAGAGGGTTTTCATCATCATGTCAAGTTCCACTGGGTCATTTTATACCTTGTTCATGCTTCAGTTGTGCCTAGGTAAGGTTCATTTCCCTCTCCTAGGGTTTTGAAGGTAATTTCTCTTGGATAGTCAAATCATCAGCAAAACTTTTATCTTGATGTTCATACACCTTTCCCTATCCTTAATGTACCTTATTAAACACATCCCATCACTGATATCCCTCAAATTCCTCATTTTCGCACAAACCCTAGTTTCTTGCTACAACTTGACAATTTTCTAGGCTAGGCCTGTGTTTTGCCCTTTTGGACCCCTTCCCCTCACTCAATCTCTGAAATTCCACTTTCCCATGTTTCCTAACATCCCTCCCTACTTCCAAAAATTTTCTCAAGAATTTAGAAGCCCCTTATCCCCTTCATTTCACTTCATTTCGACAAATCCCTTGTTCCACACATCGGGATAGGTTTTACTCTAATGATGTTTCTGAGCAATAAAAGATGAATTTGGGAACACTGAGAGAGGTTTTTGTCCAAAACCAGCCAAGGAAGCAAAAACTCCTTCATTTTTTACACAGGTGTCATGGTTTTAGAGAAATGTCAAAAATACAGTTGTCTCAGGAGAATTGATGCACCTCTGAAGTGACTTTGGGAAAATCAAGATTTTTCCTAGCTTGGTTGGCCAAATGACTTGCTTGATGAGTCAAATGATAACTAGACACAAAGCGATTTCCAATGAGCTATCATGAGCTCTATTTGGAGTTGAGGAAGACCTTAAAAAGTTGACTGCAACAGCACTCTTCCTTGAGGCAACCTCATTTTGCACATTTTGACCAGTCTTAGGAGATTTGATTTTTGACAGGGAAAATGAACTCCAAATTGAAAAATTCCAATTGGGTTGGAAATTAGACTCAATAATATTTTCAACGAACTATCTCGTGCCCAATTTTGAAACCAATAAGGTCTCCAAAAGTCTCCTGCAAAAGGGCGCGACGCATTGGGTTTTTGGCGCGGCGCATAGAGCTGCAAGCCGAATTTCACCATAAACTTCTCCAAAATTTCCAAATGTGCTCAAATATGTGGTGTGAAATTAAGTTAAGATTTTTTCCATTGCAAGTGAAGAGTTTTTCTCAAAATTTATGGTGGTTTAGTGTGTAAAATCTCAAACCCTACCTCCTTCCAGATGTGCTCAAAAACAATGGCTTAGAGTTTGTCTTTGTGTTTTTGCTATCAAATCCACTCCATCACCCCCTCACTTTTTGACTCCTCCATTTGTTCTTCACTTTAATCCATTCATTCCCTAATTCCCATATTCCTTAAATCCCACTATCCTAAACCCTAATTGTTATCCCAAAAAGTCTAAAAATTGTCCCTAAAACCCTTCAATTCCCCAAATTCCAATTAACAACATTCATAAAATCTCTCTTACCCTCTTCCTTCATAGTCCCTCATACATTTTCATACCCTTTGGCAGCAAAAGATTAAAGACACCTAAAACTCTTCATATTCATCTAAGACAACACAGAGTTTGGTAAACATGGAGACAGATTCCTCTTATGACTGAGACAGTGACTCTACAACTGAATTGCATGCACCAAGGAGACCAAAAGCTATTGGAGAAAGCTAACAAAGAAAAGAACATGTTGAGACACCTAAAAATCATTATTGGGCAAGAAATCATGTTTGCAAGGCACAAATCAAGATCCCGAAGGCTAAGTTGAAGAAGGCATTAAAGCATCGGAAAAGGCAAGATAGACTTCAAATTTTGGCCGAGGCTTCCTTGGCCCAACATAGTGCATGATGGAGGACACTCAGCCCAAATTTCAAGAAATTTGGGAAACATTTTGCAAATGTTGTTTTTTTTTTTTTGCCTAAACACAGATTTTTCAGCTCTACGCGTTGCACCACTTGGCACGCGCTTATGATTGGGAGCTCCTCTTGGGTAAAACTTTGTACTTTTGGATTTATCATGAAAATTTATGCATGCCTACATATGGCCAAGATATTTTGACAGGTTTTGGGCTTCTAGAAGGGTCAAGAACACCCTAAAAATGACCTTTCTACCCTTTTTTGGACACACAGGAAGCAGTGTTGGGAAAACTCATTTTTGGAGGGGAAAATGGCAACCAAATTCAGAAATTCCACTTGTGTTGGAAAGTAGATAGGCAGACCTTTCCAACAAACTCACTTGGAGAAAATTTGGACACCGGGAAGGCCTTCAAAATCAGCTCCAAACTGGCACAACGCATAGAGAAATCAGGCGCGGCACATTGGGGATTTTTGCTCATTTTGGACTCAGTAACTCTGTTTTTCGCCTAGTTTTGGGAAGTTTGACTTTATTATCTCCAAATGTTAAAATCATGATGTAATTTGATGTAATTTGATGGGTATTGATGTAATTTTGGAAAAATTTTACTCATGGAGGTAGATTCATCCATCAAAAGGAGAATTCCAACTGAATGAATCAGTTTCCTATCTTATAGAGGCAAGCTGTTCCACTGCCTATTTTCCAGTTCTTAGCTTAGATATCGTTGAAACAGCTCTTAGAATTGTGAGGTCGACCCCTAGAGGTTGGGGATGAGTTAATGTTGTCTATATCTTGTAGTTTTTCAGTCATTAGCATGGTTGGACACTTGGGATTTCTTTAAGCTTCATTGTACATTTCATCTCTGCAGTTTGGCAAAGGAATATACCAGGCTTTGCAGCACTCCTTGGGATTCATGTGGCTCTTTGTTTTGATGATTTGTTTCTCTTTGTTAATGTAAGTTTACTGGTGCTTTATATGTATCATCTTCCCTCTTATTTCTTCTTAAGTTAAACAAACAAGGATAAAGGTGGAATTCATTAGATTTGCAGTGCTCTACCTTGAGTTTTGTTTAATTTTCTATGTTTTCAACTGTCTGAAGAGGATTCTTGAAAATATCTTGCCCTCTTCAACTCCTCACCGGTCTGAGCTATCCATTTCATTCAAAATTAAAGCATCAAAACAGTTTCCTACCTTGCCCCATTCAGATCCCTGCAAAACTACTCATTTCCAAGACCCAAAAATTGCCCTTCCCTTTGATCCAACAAACACCCTCAAAATAAAATCAAACTCTTTTACATATATACCTAGCCTAAAATCAGTCTTTATTCAAGTCATCTCAAGCCTCACTGATTATTTTTGTTGACATTGACAAGGAGAGAGCCCTCTCTCAATCTGGTAGGGCTAGCTACCAGATTAAGCATGGTTTGATGTTACCCTAGACTCTGCCTTCCTCAGCCTGAGGTAGATTTAGGCTATAAAAAGAAGAACAAAGGGAGATTATATTTACATAGACAGGGCAACAAGAAGACAGTTGAAAGGAAACATTCGAGCAGCGGAGGCTAAATAAAATACAGTGACAGGAGTGAAAATTTGGTAGAGCAGCAGAAATAAAGTAACAGGAAATACAGTGACAGGATATGAACAGAGGCAGAGATGAAACAGTCGAGCAATAGAGGCAGAGAAACAGTCAAAACAGTGAAATGATTGCAGAGGATTGGGACTAAACCTGTGTGTTAGTGAAAATGTGCATTATAATAAGCGGAAGTGTTGTATTGAGGTATATAACAAAAACAAGACGGGTTTATATATAATATAGTTTGAACTGAGATTATATGCAACAAAAACGTGATGATATTTATGAAAGAGAACCATGAATATGAACCGGAACAGTGAAGAGATAAAAAGTAAAACCGAAAGGCGAGGACCAGCAATTTTCGCGCAAGTTAAAAGGTGGTAAGTGGAATTGAGGAATTTAACGCGATATATGCTAGGAGCTGACACGTGGTCTTAAGCGGGTTGGAGAAACCGCTCTCATCGCATGGCTATCACGCGTTAACTATCGATGGTGAAATGAACGCGATATTGGATTATGGTCATCGGACCATCCTGGACGACGTGATAAGTTCCCCACCATCGGATGAGAAGGGTGCTTTATGGTGCTGGCCCCAGTTGAACTTTCGCATCATGGTTGGGTTTTAATCATTGTTAATTCGCTGATTAAATGTTCAATGAACACACACACACACACACACACATACACACATATATATAGCGACGGGTTTGGAGCCGTCAGATGGTGAAGGTATGTTAACGCCAAGGCTCAGGCCCTAATACATGTTGATGACAAACATTTAGATTCAGGTCAGAGTTTATGTAATTCATTATAGCCCGAAGGTTATTTTTCATTCAAAGTCGTGATATAAAGTCTAAAAGGTCTTTCATAAGCTTCGGGGTTGATATAAACTATAGTATGAATGCAAAGGGATACTGTGGACCCAAGAACTTTAAATATGAAGTTTGGTAGTCAAATTAATATATGTTGCGCTTTATATTAAAAGGAACAAAACATAATATATACATATATGAAAGGCGCTCTATTGTTCGACCTTAATACAAACAAAGTCTTATATGGTGGGACCCTCACCCAATCACATCGGAGAAAGTTCGCAGCAAAACATGTTGACAATAGAAGTTGTGATTGTGATTGAGTTCCGGACCTGATGCGCGTATAAAATGTGATTAATATATGTTTGAGTTCCGGCCTAATTGCATCGGAGCGATTCATCGCAACGGCGCAAAGAAATGTACAGCAATTGATCGCATCAGAGGTGAAAGAGTATCGACAAACTGAAAGTTTCGATTGCGACTTAGCGATTGGATGAGAGCCGTTAGATTCACTAAGAGATGGACGACGGAGATGATTCGACTGACTATATGGTGGGCCTTTTCTAATTGCATCGGCGGAAATCAAAAGACCAAATCGCAGGAGTATTGTGAATGTTGCGATTGCAATTGAAATAAACGAGCGGAGTATAGATGGCATGTGGGGTCCATCCAAAAGATAAGACTAAGAACAGGTTTGCTCCAAGTTAATTAATCCAAAGTTAAAGAGGAAAGGAAAGCACCGCGGCACAGATATATATATATATATATATATATATATACACACACACAAAACGATACATACATATTACCAATATGTGGACAGTAATGCATCGCATCGGAAGATAGAACAAGTTCAGCGAGTGGGACCGTAAGTGAAAATGTTAAAACATTTTATTATTTGTATAACGTCGAGAGTTGAACTGCACAGTTACTTGTATGCAGGAGTTACACCACGGCAGAGAACAGAAGAGCAAGCAGAGCTGAAAAATATAGACACAGTCAAAGAAAAGACAAATGCGCAGTGATCCAAAAGGCTGAATGAGTTGAGCTGGAATTCTCATTGTATTTTACTGTAAATGTTGTAATTGATTTTATATTGTTTGTGATGCATTGGCAAGTCTCTAGAAGAGAACAAATATCCCACTGTAATATTAAATTTAGTACATACAGTTATATCTTTCTGAGTGAGCTGGAAAATAAATGAGAAGGCAGAAGACTAAGAGGTATGGCTATCCATTTCGAATTCCTTGAGGAATACAGATAGTCACAAGAAAATCTTTATAAATAATATCATCTTGATATGCATAGAGGGGTTAGAGAGAGTGAGAATAGAGAATACAGAGTATGGAAAACTGAGGCAGAGAAGATAAGGAAGAGAGGAGAAGAAAGATATGCTACAGAACAGAGCTGATATTTGAGGTAAATCAGCAACCATTTCTTTTGATAAATTAAGGAAGTTGGAGCTTCCATATCAAGTTGAAGCTTGATAGCTGTCAGATGTAGCTGACTGAGGAGGGAGCCTACTGTAGGTTGGTGCCTACAGAAAATTGAAGGGAGTTGGAGATTCCTTGCAAGTTTTAGCTTGCAGAATTGAGGTTGGAGCCTTCTGTAGGTTGGTGCCTGCAAAAAAATAGTGGTGAGAGGGAGTTGGAGCTTGCCTGTGCATCACAAAAATAATAAGACGTGGTTTTCTCCCTTTATGGGTTTCCACTTATATCTGTTGTCTCTATCCGTGTTGCCTGTGTGCTGAGATGATTTACCAAATCTGCTTAATGTTTGTTTCTCTCATAATAAGTTTGATGTCACATTAATTAAATACTTGCTGCAACATATTAAGACTATTCATATGCTAAGGTTGGTTATAAAAGTAAGTTGTAAATAAGCTGATGAAAATTTTAAAAAGCTTATGTATGTGTTAAACTGATTAACCCCCCTCCCCCCCATCTCAATTTAACTAAGAATTCAACAATTGGTATCAGAGCAGGTTCCTTTTATACCAGCTTAACCACTGAAAGGAGATCCTAAGCCTCCAAGATGGCTAGTCAAGAAGGAAGCTCAACCAATAAAGCCCCTTTCTTCACTGGTACTAATTATGCCTTCTAGAAAATCAGAATGAGAGCATACATAATGTCTCTAGGAATAGAGGTATGGGCTGCTGTAGAATTTGGATATGCCCCAAAGGCAACTGATCTAGAAAGAGAAGCTAAACAAGAATTTGTAGCAAATGCAAAGGCCGTGAATGCAATCTTAAGTGGAATTTGTGAGGCTGAATTTATAAAAAAAAATGCACATTAATACTGCTAAAGATATGTAGGACACTCTAAAGAATATCCATGAGGGAAATAAAAAGGTAAAGACTACCAAACTTCAAGTATATAGAGCCCAATTTGAAAATTTAAAAATGAATGATGATGAAGATGTTGGCAGCTTCTTCCTAAAAGTTTTAGAAATTGTTAACAATATGAAAGCTCTTGGAGAAACCATACTAGAAAGTATAATTGTGCAAAAGATTTTAAGATCTCTTCCATCTAGGTTTAATCCCAAGGTGTCTTCAATAGAAGAAACAACTAATTGGGAGACCTTGACCATGAACCAGCTACTTGGAAATCTAACAACATATGATATGAGGCTCCCACAGAAGAAGCCAAGTACGAGGGAGGTAGCCTTTAAAACAGAAAAGAAGAAAGAAGAAGAGGAAGACATATGCTCTTGGTCGGATGAAGAAGAGGAAAAATTTGTCAAGAAACTTGATAGAGGCTCAGGTAAATACAAAGGTAAACTTCCTTTCAAATTCTTTAACAGTGGAAGAGTTGGACACTATACTGCTAAGTGTCCTCACAAGAAAGTAAGGAATCAGGCTCAAGAATCAGAGAAAAATACATCAAATAACTGGCAGAAAGGAAATAAGTTCAGCAGAAAATCCTTCTATGCTCAACAAGACAGCAGTACATCTGAAGACTCAGATGAACCATCAAGTGAAGAAGGAACCTCTGAATTTTCATTGATGGCCATAGAAGAACTTGAAGGACTCTTGCTAGAAGATGAAGAAGAAGAAGGTGAAGTTGACCTTGAAGGGGAGCTAAGAAGTGCTCTGGAGGAGATTGACAGACTCAAACTAAAGTGCAGAAAACAAAAGGACATTCTCCTTAAGTATGTAAGAGAAGAGAAAAATTTAGAAGTCCTCATGCAGCTGAAGGTGGAGCTTGAAGAAGCCAAGAAGATAGAAGACATGTTACTGCAGAAAATCAAGGATAAAACTCAAGAACAAGAGACGCTGGAAGAAAAAGTTGTATGTCTGTGGAAGAAATTAGAAAATGCTCATAGGAAAGTGTCTACAAATTCCTCTCAAACAACAAGCTCTAGTAAGTTGAAAAAAATTCTGGATGCTCAAAGATCTCCTATGATAAAAACTGGAATAGGCTATGAAGGAGAATCAAGTAAAAGCAAAGAAAAGGAAAACAGAGAGATTATTTTTGTAAAAGCAAATAAGAATGATGAAGCAGCTCAAACCATTCCTACAAAAGAAGAAACATGTAATGAGGAAGACAGAGATCAGAAGAAACCTCTAGTAACAAAGAATGCAATAAATACTCAGACAACAGAAAAAGGATCATATACCCCTGAGTATGTCAAATTTGGAAGCCATCAAAGCAGATTCTTCCCTCCTATGAAGAATGCCATCTATTATGTCTGCCACAAGCTGGGACACATTGCTGCATACTGTCATGCAAGGAGGAGTAATTCAAACCAACAAAAGATCCAAACAGTGAAGAGATTGTCTCAAGTAAACAAATGGAGAAGACAACCTTACATCAGGTATGCAAATAGTTTCTATGGTTACTGTTTTTATTGTAAGGAATTTGGCCATAAAATCATTGAGTGTAGAAAGTATAGACAAAGATTGATATTCAACGCCTCAAGGAGGTTTATGAATCAAAGAATTTTTTTTCATACTCACAATTCTGCAAAAATTATGATCAAATGTTGTGTATGCAATCAAGTTGGACATATGCCTTCCAAATGTCGTCTCAGAAGATGTAGTTCATCATCTCACAAAAGATACCAAACATAAGGATGCTTCCAGTGGATAAAGAAGGTTAATAAATGTGACTTGGCTCTAACTGCTCAAGACCTGAAAAGCCAGTGGTATTTGGACAGTGGCTGCTCAAAACACATGACTGGAGACAGAAGCAAGTTTATAACTCTTGATGAAAAGAAATCTAGCAATGTTACTTTTGGCAATGATAAATCAGGAAAAATAAAAGGAAAAGGCTCAGTCAGCCTAGACAATGGCAGAGGAAAGGCCCAAGATGTACTATTTGTGGATGGGCTGAAAGCAAATTTGCTGAGTGTCAGTCAAATGTGTGATAAAGGCTGTGAAGTTCTTTTTAGAGCACAAGATTTTGAAGTCAGATCAAGCACCACAGGTAAGACTCTGCTCAAAGGAGTTCGAACAGAGAGTAATGTTTACATTGTGAAAGAGGAAGATGAAGCATGTCATCTGAGCAAACTTGAGGAGTCATGGTTATGGCATAAAAGGTTGGGACATCTCAGCTTCGATCACATCATCAGACTAAGCAAGAAGAAAGATGTTAGAGACATGCTAGAAATAAAAAGGCCTTCTAATACCATATGCAAATCATGTCAATTAGGCAAACAGACCCGCACATCCTTTAAGGCCAAAGATGATTTATCAACAAGAAGAACACTACATCTTGTGCACATGGACCTGAGTGGACCTGCAAGAACTAAAACACCAAGTGGATAATCCTACTTCATGCTGATAATAAATGATTTCTCCAGAATGACATGGGTTTCATTTCTCAAGAATAAATCGGAAGCTCTAGAAAAATTCAAAATATTTAAAGCCTTAGCAGAAAATCAGACAGGATGCAAGCTAAAATGCATCAGATCAGACAGAGGAGGTGAATTCACTAATTATGACTTTTCAGACCTATGGAATGAACATGGCATAAAGCAACAATTTACTATTGCAGGGACACCTCAGGAGAATGGAGTAGCAGAGAGACAAAACAGAACTGTACAAAAAATTTCTAGAGCCATGATGCAAGAGAGTAATATTCCTCAAACCTTCTGGGCAGAAGCAGTACACACAACGGTGCATATCCTTAATAAAGCTCACTTAAGGCCAAGCAGTGACACGACTCCCTATGAACTATGGCATGGTAAACCAGCTTCAATCAAGCACTTTAGAATCTTTGGAAGCAAGTGTTACATAAAGAATAATGATGAAAATCTTGGGAAATTTGATGCAAGAGCAGATGAAGGGATATTTCTAGGATATGCATCCAAAAGTAAAGGGTACAGGTGCTACAACAAGACTCTTTGGAAAATAGTAGAAAGCATTGACGTGAGATTTGATGAAGAACTTCAAAAAAATACGAGATATAGACTGCAGCAGTCCATCAGACAATCATGAAGAAGAAAACCAAGATGATGATGAAACCAGCAAGACAACAAAAGATGATGAACTCAGCTCGAAATCCCCCTCAAGATACACTCAGAAGAACCATCTTGAAGATCAGATCATTGGATACAAAAGAGTAGGGGTCCAAACAAGAAGGTAGCTAACTGAATAGACATAAGAGGTATACATAGTCATGTTATCACAAATAGAGCCAAAGGAATTTGAAGAAGCCAGCAAGGACAAGTCTTGGGTGAATGCTATGAATGAAGAATTGGACCAAATTGAGAAGAACAATACCTGGGAACTAGTTCCTAGACCCAATGAGAAAAATGTCATAGGATCAAAATGGGTATTCAAAATAAAATGAATGATGAAGGACAGGTAATCAGGAATAAAGCAAAACTTTTCTGCAAAGTTTATTCACAAATCGAAGGACTTGATTACGATGAAACATTTGCCCTTGTAGCTAGAATGGAGGCCATCAGAATGTTTCTGGCCTTTGCATGCTACCAAGACTTCAAGGTATATCAAATGGATGTAAAATCTGCTTTTCTGAATGGAGATATAGAAGAAGAAGTCTACATGGAACAACCAGAAGGTTTCTCTTTAACAAAAAAAGAAAACTATGTGTGCAGACTGAAGAAGGCTCTTTATGGACTGAAACAGGCTCCTCGTGCTTGGTACTCAAGACTGGATAAGTATTTGCAAAAACAAGGCTTTAAGAGAGGTGGAGTGGACAAAAATCTATACATAAAAGCCCATGAAAATGAACTCCTGATTGTTGTAGTATATGTTGATGACATTATGTTTGGAAGCAACAGAGATGAACTAGCAAAAGGGTTTGTTGAGGAGATGAAATCAGAGTTTGAAATGTACATTATTGGAGAACTCAGTTTCTACTTAGGACTTCAAATTTAGCAAAATAACACAGGTAAATTCATCTCACAGGAAAAATACTTAAAATAAATGTTGAAAAAGTTCAAAATGGAGGACTGCAAACCTGTGTCAACTCCCATGATCACGGGATGCAAGTTGTGTGTGAATGATGGATCTGCTGATATAGATCAAAAAATCTACAGATCCATGATAGGAAGTCTACTGTACCTAAAAGCATCAAGACCGGACATCATGCTAGAAGTAGGACTTGTGGCTAGATATCAAGCAACACCTAAACAAAATCACCTTCTAGCAGTCAAAATAATATTCAGATATCTACAAGGAACTGCACAGTATGGACTTTGGTATCCAAAAGGCAAAAGCTTCACTTTGACAGCATACAAAGATGCAGATTGGTCCAGCTATGTGAATGACAGGAAAATCACAAGTGGAGGTGCATTATATCTAGGAGAAAGTCTAGTGGCATGGCTGAGCAAGAAAAAAACATTTATTTTTCTATCTACAACAGAAGCAAAATACATAGCAGCAGCAGCTTGTTGCACACAAGTCATGTGGATGAAGAAAACCCTCCAAGACATGAAGGTCAGCATTGATGAACCTATCTCAATTAAATGTGATAATACAAGTGCTATAAGTATATCAAAAAATCATGTGCTTCATTCAAAAACTAAAAATATCCCAATCAAGTATCATTTTCTCCAAGAACAAGTGGCTCAGAAGGTAGTAAAGCTGAAGTATGTACCAATAAAAGAATAGACAGCAGATATATTTGCCAAACCTTTTGCTAGAGAACCATTTGAATATTTGAGAGATAGACTAGGGGTAGTATCTGTAGATGCTACTCTCTGATATGAAGATAAAGCACAGTTTCAGGGGGAGAACAGAAACGAAAATATCATTCCAGGGGGGAATCAACCAGCAAGGGAAGCATGAAATAGGTGCTCAAGATCAAAGGATTATGGCAAGAATACATCCAACATAAAAGAGTCAATGAAAAGGCTAAAGGGTCAGTATTTTATATTTAATCCAAAGTTTGGAGCAGCAGGGTACAAAGTCAGAAGATATCAGAGAAAGGAAATGCAAGAAATGTTGAAAAAGGGTAAAATAAAAGGATAAAAGGATATAATCTACACTAAGAGATGAGAAACCCCTTGCCATTGATGTCAAAGGGGGAGGAAGAGCAAGAAACAGGAGAAAGGGTCCTAAAAGGCAAATAGAGAAAGTGTATTGCCATCAATGCCAAAGGGGGAGACTGTTGGAAATGTTGTCATTGATGGAAAATGAGGAAGAAGAAGCAAAGGAGAAGACAACACGAGAAGAATGAGAAGAATAGAGGGAGATTATATTTACGGAGACAGGGCAGCAAGAAGACAGTTGAAAGGAAACAGTCGAGTAGCGAAGGCTAAAGAAAATACAGTGACAGGAGTGTAAATTTGGTAGAGCAGCAGAAATACAGTGACAGGATATGAACAGAGGCGAAGATGAAATAGTCGAGCAGCAGAGGCAGAGAAACAGTCAAAACAGTGAAATGATTGCAGAGGATTGGGAATAAACCTGTGTGTTAGTGAAAATATGCGTTATAATAAGAGAAAGTGTCATGTTGAGGTATATAAAGAAAAAAAGACGGGTTTATATATAACATAGTTTGAACCGAGATTATATGCAACGAAAACATGACAATCTTTATGGAACGGAACCATGAGCATGAACCGGAACAGTGAAGAGATAAATAGTAAAACCAGAAGGCGAGGACCAGCAATTTTCATGCAAGTTAAAAGGTGGTAAGTGGAATTGAGGAATTTAACCCAATATATGCTAGGAGCTGACACGTGGTCTTAGGCGGGTTGGAGAAACCACTCTCATCGCATGGCTATCATGCGTTAACTGTTGACGGTGAAATGAACGCGATATTGGATTATGGTCATCGGATCATCCTGGATGGCGCGATAAGTTCCCCACCGTCGGATGAGAAGGGTGCCTTATGGTGCTGGGCCCCAGTTGAACTTTCGCATCATGGTTGGGTTTTAATCATTGTTAATTCGCTGATTAAATGGTCAATGAACATATATATACATATACATATATATATATATATATATATATATATATATATATATATATATATATATGTATGTATGTATGTATATATGTATGTATGTATGTATGTATGTATATATATATATATATAGAGAGAGAGAGATATATATATATATATATATATATATATATATATATAGCGACGGGTTTGGAGCCGCCAGATGGCGAAGGTATGTTAACACTGGGGCTCAGGCCCTAATACATGTTGATGACAAACATTTAGATTAAGGTCGGAGTTTATGTAATTCGTTATAGCCAGAAGGTTATTTTTCATTCAAAGTCGTGATATAAAGTCTGAAAGGTCTTTCATAAGCTTCGGGGTTGATATAAACTATAGTATGAATGCAAAGGGATACTGTGGGCCCGAGAACTTTAAATATGAAGTTTGATAGTCAAATTAATATATGTTGCGCTTTATATTCAAAGGAACAAAACATACTATATACATATATGAAAGGCGCTCTATTTTCCGGCCTTAATACAACCAAAGTCTTATATGGTGGGACCCTCACCCAATCGCATTGAAGAAAGTTCGTAGCGGAACATGTTGACCATAGAAGTTGCGATTGCGATTGAGTTCCGGACCCGATGGGAGTATAAAATGTGATTAATATATGTTTGAGCTCCGGCCTAATCGCATCGGAGAGATTCATCGCAACAGCGCAGAGAAATGTACATTAATTTATCGCATCTGAGGTGAAAGAGTATCGACAAACTAAAAGTTTCGATTGCGACTTAGCGATTGGATGAGAGCAGTTAGATTCACTAAGGGATGGATGGCGGAGATGATTTGACTGAATATATGGTGGGCCTTTGCTAATCGCATCGGCAGAAATCAAAAGACCAAATCGCAGGAGTATTGTGAATATTGCGATTGCGATTGAAATAAATGAGCGGAGTATAGCTGGCATGTGGGGTCCATCCAAAAGATAAGACTAAGAACATGTTTGCTCCAAGTTAATTAATCCAAAGTTAAAGAGGAAAGGAATGCACCGCGGCACACGCACACACACACAGATATAGATATATACAAAACGATACATACATATTACCAATATGTGGACAGTAATGCATTGCATCGGAAGATAGAACAAGTTCAGTGAGTGGAACCGTAAGGGAACAAGTTAAAACGTTTTATTGTTTGTATAACGCCGAGAGTTGAATTGCACAGTTACTTGTATGCAACAATTACACCATGGCAGAGGACAGAAGAGCAAGCAGAACTGAAAAATACAGACACAGTCAAAGAAAAGACAAATGCGCAGCGATCCAAAAGGCTGAATGAGTTGAGTTGGAATTATCATTGTATTTTACTGTAAATGTTGTAATTGATTTTATATTGTTTGTGATGCATTAGCTAGTCTCCAGAAGAGAAAAAATATCCCACTGTAATATTAAATTTAGTACATACAGTTATATCTTTCTGAGTGAGCTAGAAAATAAATGAGAAGGTATAAGACTAAGAGGTATGGCTATCCATTTTGAATTCCTTGAGGAATACAAATAGTCACAAGAAAATATTTATAAATAATATCATCTTGATATGCACAGAGGGGTTAGAGAGAGTGAGAATAGAGAATACAGAGTATGGAAAACTAAGGCAGAGAAGATAAGGAAGAGAGGAGTAGAAAGAGATGCTACAGAACAGAGTTGATATCTGAGGTAAATCAGCAACCATTTCTTTTGATAAATTGAGGAAGTTGGAGCTTCCCTATCAATTTGAAGCTTGATAGCTGTCAGTTGTAGCTGACTGAGGTTGGACCCTCCTGTAGGTTGGTGCCTGCAGAAAAACAGTGGTGAGAGGGAGTTGGAGCTTGCCTTTGCATCACAACAATAATAAGATGTGGTTTTCTCCCTTTATGGGTTTCCACTTGTATCTGTTGTCTCTATCTGTGTTGCCTGTGTGTTGAGATGATTTACCAAATCTGCTTAAAGTTTGTTGCTCTCATAATAATTTTGATGTCACATTAATTAAATACTTGCTGCAACATATTAAGACTATTCATATACTAAGGTTGGTTATAAAAGTAAGTTGTAAATAAGCTGATGAAAAATTTAAAAAGCTCATGTATGTGTTAAACTGATTCACCCCCCCCCCCTTCTTAGTTTAACTAAGAATTCAACACCAACCTATACACACAGCAGCAGGGTCTGCACACATCTAGACTAAGATCTCCGCGCACACAGCCAACAGGAGTCTGTTCCCCCAAAACCCAAATAGATAGCTTAAACAACAGATCGCATCAATAGCTCATCTATCCTTTTCGATACAAAATACATCTCTATTTATAACAATCTAGCTCCGAATTTCCTATGGTTCGCAACCCATGGTTTTCAGACCCCTAGTTTACCCTTTGACCCATTACAATGTGTTTGGGGCTTTGACCTGCCCCAAAACCCCTGCGCTATACTAAATATAAACAAAATTAATCAAAATGGACCAGTTTCGCAGCTTGTTAGGAGACCCCGTTCCAACAATCCCCCAACACAATCTTGTGACTCGTCTTGAATCACTACACTAGTGCATCGTCGATCTGCATACGCAAAGTATCTAGAGCACAGACAAGCGGAGGGAGTACCACCTGACTTTGGGACGCAGCATCCTGTGCAAGAGTGACCATTTGCTGGGAAGGTGGATCATTGGTAGCCGTGGTAACGCTTGCTAGAAACTGATTAAGGTGCCTGGTTGCGCCATCAATGTCATGTGTTCGCTGGAGGGCTGAGGTAGTCCAAGGCTTCAGATGTTCAGTCAGGGCATGTTGTTTCTGCCAGAGTTTCACAATCTCTTCCTGTAGGTCATTGCTGGTTTTCAATCGTGCCAAGCGCTGGGCAGGCACCAAAGTAGATAGCGTAGCATTGATTTCTTCAACGGCCTTTTCGCGTTGTCGTAAGTATTGATTGATTTGTTGGAGGACTAGATCGCGCTGCACCCGAGTCCAAAGCTATATGGATGACTCCATCAGGGTGGTACCTTAAGTAATTTTCTCTGTGATTGTCGTCGTTGCTTCTTCGATAAGGGAGATATGCTGGGTACAGACTTCTGGGGGTGTGCCGGGCTACAACCTGGACTGTAAGTCCGAAATCTCTAGGCGAGAGGCTTTGAAAGTAGCAACCAATTTTTCCACTTTGCTTCTAGATGTATCCTCAGCTGTGATGTCATTTTTCACTTCCGTGCAGATCTTGTGGGTCACAATCTCAAGTTCCACATGTTATGACTCAGCCTGGACCACTTCAACAGTTTTCTGTGCAATGGTGTGCTGAGCGGCCGCCAGCTGGTGGGTTGTGGATTGAGCGCGGTCACTAATCTCCTGGGAGACAACATGAAGAAGGCTATCTAAGGCTGCATAGGGCAGCTGAGCGAGGTCCAGGTGGATTCCTGTGCCTTCCGGGGGTTGTGTTCCGACTAAGGCACCAATAGGGATACTCCAGAGTCGACCGGCCTCCCTGACTAGTGCCATGCTGCTATCGACTGACGGAAGTGATGTCTGCCCTTAACGGGATGGAGGTGGAGGCACTTTGATCCGGAGAGAGCGGATGTATTCCTGAAGAGAGGCGACCCCAGCCTACCACTGAGCCGTGATAAGTGCCCACTTATCCTCTGTAGCCAGGGTGACCGCATCCGCAATCTGCTCCAGATCTCTTCCTGTTAATATGACTGTCACATCATAGTGATCGTGATGGGCTTGCTCTTTCTTCCTTGGTTCAGATGTCGATGGCCCCATCCTCTTAGTATCAGGAGGAGGGGGAGTGGTGGTAGTTACTGGGTTTGGAGCTGTATCTAGTTGCTACTACGGCAGGTTATCTATGGGCTTAGCTGTAACTGAAGCTGGCGTGTTGGGGAGGCCTTTTTTCCATGCGGAGGGCCACAGTTCAATCAGTAGATCAATTTCTTCATCTGGTACCATATAAGGGAGTTCTACCCACATCGAGTTGGCCAGGCTGCGAATTTGGACCTGGTGCATAGTGATTTGACATGCAGCAATATGCTTGTATTTGTCATAGATGGTGGGGGAGAGTCGAGGGCTGCAGTTGATGGCAGTGGTGACACTTCTCTGGAAGAGGACCCAAGAGACCTTGTTATCCTCGATATGCTGCTTATCCTTGGAGTCCTATAAGTGAGCATACCGAGTGCCTTCGCACATCCCATCATGGAGGTCGGGAGTGACCGATTCTTCTGGTTTGTCCTTGGCAACTAGGGCTAGGAGGAATAACAACCATGAATAGAAGAAAGGTGTCCCATGCTCTTGAGACTCGTGGAAATTAGCAAGAAATTATTCTCACAAGTATTGAGCCCAATTAAAAAACACACCCTTCACGCACTGCCCAGCTAGCTGGATGACAGAGGCAGGGACAGTCACAACCTGGCACTTCCGCATGAGTTTGCAGGCTAACAGTTGAGTGCCCACCTGCATAACAGGGTCATTTATGGTTTGGATCACAAACCCTCGTTGATTTCATTGGACCGCATAGGCTTTCCGGACATATAGAGCAGTAGCAGCTTCATATTTCTTGCCAAATTTCTCAAGCGGGAGCGGCCCCTGCATTGGGAGGCCCGTGATCTTGTGTATCAACTCAGCATCAATAGGGACTCTGTCGCGAATCCATAAACAACCATTGTGAATGAGGGCAAGTAACTAGAGTGCCAATCGATTAGTGATATTGTAGCGGCCAAAATAGGGCATGCAGAGCAGATTCAAGGTTCAGGATCCTGCCAAGCCACATACCCACCGTTGAGGTATCACCGTGATTCCATCATCCTCATGGATTGTGTCAAAGTATAATGCAGAGGCCAACTCCAGAAAAGCGTCCTGGTCTGCCAGATCATGATCATCGAACTTGACCTCATGGAGGCGTCCGCAAGGATCACCAAAGACGGGGACCTCGCTTGGGGTCAGCGGAGTCTAGAGGTAGGTGATTAGGCCATCCAATTTGTTCAATATCTATGTAGATGGTCGTCGTGGTCGAACGTAGGGGGGTAATTAGTTGATCGAGTTAGCTGGCAGAGCCCCCTCCTGCTCATCTTGTGCTGAGGGCGGAGGCATGGGATGTCTTGGGGAACTTCGGGGTTTCTTTGTTGCTTGTGGAGGAGCCCTTGAGCTTTGAGCTTTCACCTTGCCCTTCTGCGTGGTTCGTGGAGGAGGAAATTCCTCCAACTCCGGCTCATCTTCTAGAACTTCTTCAACCTCAGGCTCAGTTGGGGTGGAGGGTTCTACAGGAGCAGTGATTGGCATCCTTGTGCGAAAAATGAATCCCGGCTCTGGGTGACTACTATCTGACAAGGGAGGTTTACCAGTCATGGGAAGGAGGCCACAAATATAATGAATTTTTCTATTCTATTGCTTCGACACGATAATTAAAGTAGGTGGCCTATTTACCAGAGATAATACTGCTAACCCGATCATCCTGCCGGCCTTTAAACACTTTCCATCGAAGGAGAGAGAGAGATGTTTCGCGCGGGGCGGTTTTCCCCAGTAAAGATAAAAATCCCCCATAATTCGTCCTGCCAATGGTTCACGGGCCACTCTCTTCAATGGTAACTTCTGCTTCTCTCCAGAAGGTACAGTTCCAATGACTAGTTGTCGCGTCCCTAGTATCTTAGGCGTACTTATTACGCTAAGGTTGCCACTATGTGACAGCTGCCTGGCTTCCCCTAACACAAGTGTGCTTCCTAAGTAGCACTTGGCCCAAGACCAAGAGACTCTCATCATCTGTTCTACTAAGGTTTTAAGGGGGGCTGACGTTGGCATCAACTGACTAACCCCTGGTTGCGTTACCGAAAAAAAGCAGTTTGAGGCAAGGGGCCATTACTTGTGGAACCAACAAGTGCTATCGGTAATCTATTGCTTACTCGAGGGTCAACATGTCCCTTGCTCGGGGTAGGTCCTATATTTTCCTCGGGGGCCATAAAGAGAGATTCCTTAGTGATACGGAGACAACGCAGCGTAGAGGCATCTCCTTCTAGATCCCTCCTGGAATCCTCAGTATCTTCCTCGTGGCATGGTATTGTCAATTTATAGATATCATTCCCCTTCTTATGTATAGGTCCTGCATAACATTTGTCTTCCACTAGGTCTAGTGGTACGATGACCCGTCGGCCCTGGTTTTCAAATATCATGTTGCGTTTTTTTAAATCGATAATGCCCCCCATGTTAATAGCCCAGTCTAGCCCAAGGAGCGTAGTGTAGGGATCCACATCTTCCATCATTTCTATTACCTCGAAGTCGGCCAAGATCCTTGCCCCCGTAATATCCACCATGACACTGGAAACTCTACCTAAAGGAATGATCCTTCTATGATTTTCCATTCGAATCTGGATGGTAGATTGCTCCAGCTTAGGTTTTCCCATGCGTTTCCAAGTGTGCTTAGGTAGGATATTGACGTCTGATATGAGGTCTAAGATAACCCAATCCATTTTATAGCCGCGGATCTGGACTATCAGTCGCATCTCCCTACCGGTGCATCTCTGATTTTTTTGCAACGTATGGACATCCTTAATGTTGGTTGTCCTGATATTGCAAGTTGCGCAGCATTCCAGTAAAGCCTGTAGGTTTCGTACTGCCCGAGGGTTGCGTAGCAGCCCCATGCATGCTTGTAAGAAGGGTTTAACCTCCTCAGTTACTTCCATATCCCCCAGGTATGTGGATGGCAAGACTTTAGTTTCAAGGAAGTATTTTTGGGAATCCATAAATGCTTCCCTTACTTTGCGCAAGACTAGCTCTTCTTGGTTGCTAACTGCCCTCCGGATCAGTGTATCAGCTTCATCCTTTTCCTTAGCCCCTCCCATTGCCAATCTACTACATGTTATTATATTTACCTTTGCGTCCGGACCCCTTAGTTCAGTCTGGACCCTTCGCACCTTCTGCGCAAATGAAAGTTGCTATCCCCATACCTTTGCTTTTAGGGCTGGTCAGTCTTCAAGCGCGTGGCCCAACTGTCTACAATACCTGCAAGACTGTCGTAAAGGGTGCCGGAAATCATTTGCAAAATGCCCGTGCCTCCACAGTTATAGCAGATCGATTAGCCCTGACCCCGACCTGCGCTTCCACTTTGGATCCCATCCCTTCTCTCAGGGGGGAAGTCATCCCTACCCAAGGGGGTTCTTGGTGAGGTAGGCTCTTCTTTCATTGTATCCTTATAGACTCGGCAGTCTTCCTTCTTATGGCCCACTGACCGGCACCGTCAGTACCAACGTCGCTCTAATGCGGCACCCGAGGTGCCTGGACAAGCCCCTAGGTTGACCTTATGCCCTCCAACTGTGCAACCTCCTCCATACCCTAGCGTAGCTTCCGCCAAGCCCTATTGTTCCAGGCTACACCCTCTCGGTCCCGAGTGGCTCATTGTGTGACCCTGTTCCGTGGCATTCTCCCATCGTAAATTTTGGATTTCCTAGTGCATGGCCTCCATCTGCTCCTGGATCTGCTGGACGTCTAACGTAGCCCCCTTTTGAGGCGTAGCTTCTAATTTCATTGTGGCTTCTAAGGCCTTGTCTTGTGAGTCAAAATATCGGTGATCCATAGGTACGCGTAGGTGAGGGAGTAGCATGGCGATAAACCACTCTGTAAGCTGTATGTCATCATAGCTAAATCCCCCTTCCCTGATAGCTATTTTTAAGCATTGGTCTGGTTCCCATACAGATTCAGTTGCCCCTTTCTTCAAATATTTTAGTTCTGTTGTGACTTGAGAGTAGGATTTAGGATTTCAGAACTGCTTTCTCAGAGAATTATTGATGTCCTGGATAGTTGCGTCCTTTTTTTTTGAGATGTACCCCATATACCAGTCCAAATCCCTTCCCGTAAGGGCTACGGATAGCTGTTTTTTTCTCATAGTGTCGCCCACCACGCCTTGCACAACCCATACTGACTCTGCCACAAACCAAAACCGCTCCAAGTCTTTGTTAGCTGTGCCCTGGAAGGTAGGTAACTTCAAGCGCATGGCCATGGTACCCACCTCAGTAATTGCTTGTCAGTACCTGATCCTTTCTCAACCTCCTTCAGGTCTCGGCAACAGAACCATTTTTTGGCTTGAGGGGTCTTGACCCAGGTTCGGTGTGCAAGTTTTGCCAACAAACCCCTATACTACTGGCCCTTTTGGCAGTGACCTAATTTCGCAGGTCACAGTCTCACCCGAAGTAGTATGGGTGGGTGCTAGAACCAGGTTTCCACACCCTAAGCAAGGAAGGGTAAGGCAAGCAGGGTTGCGTTCAGTTCATATTACCTTGTTTCTTCGTAGGGTTAATCATGTATCTAATTACATCCACATTCCTAGATATACAATTATATTATTTTCATAACATCAACATAGCATTATATAAAAAGTGCAAAATAGATCTAGATCAAAGCATTCAATACACATAATTTTGCAGCAGAAAGACGGAAAATACATAACACAACAATTATCAATAGTTCATACGACAGTACTCACAGATTCAGATCTCTAATAATCCTTCGCATTAATTCATTCATCAACCTTTTCTTACAATTCCCTTCCCAACCTGCGCACACAGCAGCAGGGTCCGCACATAGCTGGACTAGGATCTCCGCGCACACAGCCAGCAGGAGTCCATTCCCCCAAAACCCAAACAAATAGCTTAAATAACATATCGCATCAATAACTCATCAAATCCTATCATTTTCGATACAAAATACATCTCTATTTATAACAATCTAGCTCTAACTTTCCTATGGTCCGCAACCCATAGTTTTCGGACCCCTAGTTTACCCTTTGACCCATTACAATGTGTTCGGGGCTTTGACCCACCCCAAAACCCCTGTGCTATAATAAATATAATCAAAAGTAATCAAAATGGACCAGTTTCGCAGCTTGTTAGGAGACCCCTTTCCAACAAGCATCAAATTCAGGGGTAGTACAAGTGACTAAAAGCTTGACTCCAGACTGAAAGGGAGAAGGGGTTGGCTTATAGTCTTCCATGTGAAAGTGGTGTATAAGATCACAGGCATACTTGGACTGAGAGAGGGTAATGCCTTCCTTGGATTGCAAGACTTGAAGACCAAGGATATAATGCAAGTGTCCTAAGTCTGTCATTTCAAACTTCTTTTTGAGACTAGACTTCACATGGTTTATATGGTTTGGATCACTACCAGTAAGGATAAGATCATCACCATAACGAACAAGGATGGTGAAGGACTTACCCACTTTCTTGGTGTAGATAGTGTTGTCAGAATGACACCTAGAAAAGCCATTATCTAATAGAAATCTATCCATTTTGGTATACCAAGCTCGAGGAGCTTATTTGATACCATAGAGAGACTTCCTAAGGCAACAAAAAATTCTAGAGTCATTTTCGATAAAGAAAAGGGTTTGTTCCATGTAGATTTCTTCATGAAAATCTCCATGTAAGAAGGCAGATTTAACATCCATCTGATGGACTTCCCATTTAAAGGAGGCAGCAAGGGAAAGAACAAGGCAGATAGAATTCATTTTGGAAACAAGGAAGAAAGTTTTAGTATAGTCAATGCCTTCAACTTGTGAAAATCCTTTGGCGACAAGATGAGCCTTATGTCTATCCACTTTTCCATCTGGTCCAAACTTGGTTTTGGAAACCCATCTGCATCTGACAAGTTTTCTTCCTTTTGGAAGAGGAACAAGATCCCAAGTATCATTCACCAGTAAGGAACACTACTCTTCATTCATAGCTTCATCTCAAACTGGATGAACGGAGGCTTCTTCAAAGGTTTCTGGATCAATACTCTCTGGAACTTGAGCCAATAAGGAAGAGGCTCTTTCAAACTGAGAATGAGTACATTGTCGATCTGCAGGGTCACCTGAAAGAGAACCTGCTGCATCCCAAGTAGAGCGAACCCATCTTGGAAGCTGTGGAGTAAAATGAATAATTTCAAGAGGTGGAGGATTGTCATCCTCACTATCATCATCTAAACTAGAAGGAATTCTATTAAAAATAGAAGAGAGAGAGAGAGGTGGCACATATGCCGAATCAGGCTCGTAGGCCAAAGGTGGCACACCTGTCGAACTAGGCTAGCATGCTAATATATTTTCATCAAATTTTACATCTCTTCTAATCATTATATTTTGGGATTTTGGTTGAAGAAGTCTATATCCTTTGACATCTTCAGAATATCCAACAAAAATGCATTTTTCACTCTTAGGTTCTAAGGCTTTATGTTTCGCATCTGGAATATGGCCCCAAGCATCACTTCCAAAAACACGAAAGTGACTTACATCTGGTTTGATTGAGCTCCAAGCTTCTTTAGGAGTTATATTCTTTAAAATATTAGTAGGAGTGAGATTTACTATATAATTTTCACATTTAATGGCTTCTACCCAAAAATTGAGACCAAGTCCTTTAAATTGAAGCATACAATTAGCCATTTCTTTTAAGGTGAAATTCTTCCTTTCAGCTACACCATTTTGTTGTGGAGTATATGGAACAGTATGTTGCAATTGAATACCATGCTCAGTGTAGAAGTTGATATAATTGTTGTTAACATATTCTCCTCCATTGTTTGATCTTAACTTAAGAATTTGATGTCTAGATTGTTTCTCAACAAAGGCCTTAAAGGCCAAGAACATGTTCAAAACTTCACTCTTGAGTTTTAAGAAGTATACCCAAGTGCATCTGGAGAAATCATCAATGAAAGCTAAGAAGTACTTGCAACCATAGAAAGAAACAACAGGAAGTAGACCATGTAAATCACTGTGCACAAGATGCAAAGGGGCTGAAGCATGCCAAGAGGCGCGTTTGTCAAAACTATCCTGATGATGTTTTCTGAGTACACATCCGAATCAAACACCATCTGGGAAAGATACCATAGGAAGACCTGTCACTATATTTTCTTTACATAGAATTTGAAGAGAGAAATAGTTTAAGTGACCAAATCGCTCATGCTAAAGTTTGCTCACTTCATCATTATGAGCAACAAAAATGGAGGGAAGACATGATGACCCAAATTTGTCAAAATTATACAACCTTGTGGAATCATCAACACTGAAAGTAGCTAAAATATGTTTAGGATCTTTGAGGTCCTTGATTACAACATCATGAGGTGAGAATTCTACTATTTTCCCTTCACCTGAATGAGTTATCTAATAAACAGATAGAAGGTTGCATGACAAGGTAGGAACACATAGTACATCATTGAACTAACCATTATCTAGATGAATGGTTCCAAATCCTACAACATTAAGAGATCTATCATCACCAACATAAATATGTTTTGTGTTACAATAATTTAAAGAAGAAAACATGGCTGTATTTTTGGCCATGTGGTAAGAAGCTCCAAAATCAATGAGCCACTCATGAGAAGGAGAAGAAGAAGATACATTTAATGCATAACTAGATCTTGATGCTTGAAAATCACAAGCATAAAGTTCCATGCCTGAAGATGATGGTGAAGAGTGCTCCAAATTGATGTTGTGCTTCTTCATTGCTGCTTCTAAGGCTTCCATCTTCTTAAAAAAAATGGACTCTATATGGCCATCACGATTGCAAAAGTTGCAATGTCTATCTGTCTTCTTCCCTTTGTTTTTATTTGCTTTATCATTTTGGTGATTTGATTTTTTAGTTTGCGGCTGAAATTACTTAGGACCCTTGTTTGGTTTAGGACCATACTTTTTAGGATACTGCTTCTTGGGATTCTTTTGATATGGTTGTTGTTGGGCTGCTCAGGCTTTCTTAGAATCATTTCCAGAAGTGATAAGACCAAGGTGTAAGAGTTTTTCTTTTCCTCTTATCAAAGAATCAGAAAAGGAATCAAAAGAGGGATCCTTGTAGGTGGTCCCTGAAGAAATGATGGCTTTTCTAGTGGAATGGAAAGCGGAAACAAATACAGAGTATGCAGGGCCAAGCTTAGCAAGAATGCAATATATGAGGCTACCATCTTCTTTTTTGACCTTACAACCTTCTAAAAGAAGTCTAAGGATCTTGAATTTGGATAAAATTTCTTCAATAGAGGAGAAATTATTAGGGTCCAAAGTAAGCAACTCATTTTCAAGCTGGTGGGCCTTGATCTGATTTTGAATGCCAAAAACAATATTTAGCTTTTCCACGGCTTTATCAGGAGTGTCAATGTCAAGGATGTGAAATCAAAGATCTTGAGAAATAGACATTCCTATCAACCCTCATGCTTGATCTTGTTTATTTTCCCATTTAGGAACTTTATCATCATTGGAAGGTTTAGTTTCTTGTCCTGTGGCTATTCTATAAATCCCTTTACTTCTAAGTATATCTACCATGTGAGGTAGCCATTGGAAATAATTGGTGTTGTTAAGAGTAATCAGACATGGACTTTCCATTTTTTTAAAAATGAAGATGAGAAAAGGCTGAAATTAACTGCTCCAATGGAAAGATCTCGAAAAATTAGGTCGTTTAAAAAAAAAAGCTCGAGAAACGGCTTCCAGATGAATAAGTTACGCCTTTTGAAAGATTGAGTCAAGGGGAGCATTAGTTTGTTGTACTAACGGTCTATTTTCAAGGAGCCTCAGCATTACTAATGCAATTTTCAAGAGAAGAGAGTGCGTTAGTGTCCCTTTACTAATGCACAAGTCAAGAGTAAGGAACCACATTAGTATCCCTTTACTTAGAGCGATTTTGAACTAAGGCGGGTTGATTTCCAAAAAAAAAATTCAGAAAAATAAACTCTCTTTAATTTGTTTGGCTGTCAACTGTTCTTCCGTGTGTGTGCTCTTTCCTACACAAAAAACTGAGCAAACAAAGAAATGCAAGCTTTACGATAGAATGTTAGGTTTTCGGTTAGCCTTACCGGAAACTACCTATTTTTTTCTATTTCTAATTTCCCGAGATCGCACAAAGATGCGGGGAAAGAGCATACGTAGTAAAAAAAACTTCTTCCTATTTCTGATTTGCCGAGATCACACACAGCGCAGAGAAAAGAGCATACACAGAGAAGATGATATAGATCCGGCAAATAAATAAAAACTAAAAACCGAAATAAACAGAGGGAACCGAAATAAATAGAACTATGAACAAATATAACTACAAAACAGATACTTTATGTCTCCAGATCTAAACTGAAATAACTTGAGCAACCAGGACACTTTTTGCATGAAACGAAAGGTGTTCCTCACTGTAACAAACACTCTTGACACAAAATAACATTTCTCTAGGCCTGAAAAAGTTCAAAAATAGTATATCTACAAAACGACAGTCGCATGCAATCAAACTGGCTTCGGATTTGGATCAACAACGGATGCAGCCTTCAAAATAGCTCTAATACCATGTAGGAATATACAGGGTAAGTTCCGTAGATCAAGAACCAAAGGTCACTGCTAACAAAAAGATCACAAATTAGTACACCAATATAATCACGTGGTTAAAACCCTGGAAGAGGGAAACAGTCCATAGTCTGAGTCAACGCGGCCAATTTAAGAAATTTATTAATATAAAAAGAAAACTTACATATGTTTCTCTCATAAATAGTTAGCAGACAAATAACCCTCCATGCTCTTTAAATAGAGATCATGGACCAATCGGGTGTTAAGCCACAGAGCAAGTGTATTTAATACCGAGGAGAGAGATAATCATCAGATCACTACAAATTGTGACCATTGGATTATAAGTTACAAATGTACATGGTAAAAAAACACACTTTACCTAACTCTACACTAGACTAAGTTATTCTTAACTATTTCCTACGTGTCGAAATATCCTAATACTTATTATGAATAAAAACCACTTCTCATGTGAAAGTGGATCATTTTTTCAGCTTAATAAAGCACCCTAAGGTGTGAACATGGGCTAAAACATGTGGTATGGGTCAACTTTGACCAAATCAATAGCGTTGTCATGGAGGAGTGGACATTAATGGAGGTACAACGCAGTTTTAGATGGAGACACAATGCAAGGAAGTAGTGTCATTAATGGATGGGGCTTAGGGTTTGGAAGCTCATATATTATAAAAGGAAAAGGATGGCAGCCATATTATTCATCTTGGTATATTTGATATTTTGATATATGGTCTGTTTAGACATATAGCTTTCTTCAGTTTTTTAGCTAAGATTGCATGTACTGTTTAGCACAGGGTGTTCCTGATCGGGAATCCCACCTCTTCCCTTAAGGAGCTCTTGGAGCAGTTTTCATTATACTTTCACATTCAATCATTTGGCCAAGCTTCAGTCTCATGTACAACGCAGTTCTATTTAGAGTTGGGTTGTGTTGCAGGGGTGTAGCAGTGGAGGAGAGATATCTCCAATTTCTGAGCTAATTTTCCATTAGAGGGATCATCCTTTCATCCAGAGGTTTATGAGGAAGACTTAAGGGCTTCATTACATATTTTGGCACCAAGCCAAGTATCTTTCATCAGCTACAACACAGTTTCCTGCAAGTACTGCGTTATTTTGAAGAGTAGTTGTAGCAGTGGGTTTATTTCCCTACTTGGAGTGTTTGGGTTTCCAGTGTGGAGATCAACCCTTCATTTAGGAGATCTGTTGGAGGAGGATCATCCATCTTGTATATCAGATTATAAATCTCCCATCAATGATTTATTTGCAGAGATTATTCAACCCTAGGGCCAAATCTGCTATATTTTGTATAGTGTGTATTTCTGGAAACATTTTCTGGGTTGTCCTGGAATCCTGTTTTGGAGTATGGATCTCTAGACTTGGCATTTTTGGAGCATTATAGCACCAACTATATATTTTTATATCCTTCAGCTTCTATTCTCTCTTAGACAGCATATTTTTCTGGGTTCATGTATTTCTTGTATTAGCAGCATTTTAGATCTAGGTGTATGCTTTCATGAAAGGCATATTTGACCAACTTGAGTGATCTTTTCCTCAAGATCTTGTACCTATTTTGCAGTTATAATTATAATGGAATGGATCCACTGTTATCTCATGCTTTGATCTATTATATTTATGCATATTTCCAGTTTTATGCACTATATTCCTGCTTTTCCCATTTGGGAATATTAAAATATTCATACTCGTTCATTTCAGTATGACAAGGCACCCGCTAAGTGTGTGACTGAGTCTAAACCCAAAGTTTCCACATAGTCCATTCCATCATAAAATGGTACCTTACAGATCCCTCAGCCTAAGCCAAATGCTATTACCAAGATCCCAAAAGGACCATTAAGCCATAATGTTGCTTTAGCCAAAGCTGCCCATACATACAACATAGTAGATGACTTGGCGCAGTCTCCTGCCGCTATGTCAACACTGCAAGTTCTCCAGTCATGCCCATCACAATATAAATCTCTACTTAATTCATTAGGCATTGTGGTTCCTTTAGATGACCGAATGATCATCTTTGACATTAACCAATCAAAACGTCCTCCAGTTCTTTCATCCAATTCTTTTCAAATACCAGTCTCAATAATGTACATCGGTGTATCATTGACGAAGGCACCTCCAGTTGTGTGAAGATTTCTAGTGTTGGAAAAAACTTAACTCAACAGACTTGTCCCCATCCACCATCACTCTCCGTGCATCGAATGGTCATCCATCTCAGCCCCTTGGCTTACTTCGCAATTGTCCTATAACTGTTGTAAGCAAGATGGCCTCCATTGATATTGAAGTCATCAACACCCCACTGGATTACAACATCCTTTTTGTTCGTAATTACACCTATGACATGCCAATTGTCTCATTTGCGGTTTTTCGTAAGATGTTCTTTCCCCATAAAGGAAATATTGTTACAATCGATTAACTAAATTACTATGATCATAAGGCGCACACTTCTCCTCAAACAAATATTTCATCCATAAATGATGATACGAATGTCTCATCCCTAACCAATGTTTCACCATGAGTCTATAAATATTCCGCTTTTATTGGTGCCTACTATGGTCCACCACCTAGTCCATATTAGCCCATCTCATCCAATGTTTCCATGCTACAAGTATTAAGGGTTTCTCACAAGCAGTCTGGTACACCCATAGTATTAAAAACCAGTCGGGTCAAATCGAAAACTGGTCAAACCGGCCGTTCAGACCCCTAGCCATTCAAAACCGGTCAAAAAACCCGGTTGAACCCCCTCATTGGCATAAAATTCCGGTCAAACCGGTGTTGACCGGCCGGTTAAGGACAAAAACAGCTGGTTTATGGATACCGACCGGTTTTGTCCTTAACCGATCGGTCAGCTACTAACATGTTGTTTGTTCACCTTTGTCACTTTGATGGAGGTTGAAGAAGATGTGTTGATGATCCTTTTTCGAATGAGAAACCCTTCTTGAAGTTTTGATGGCAATACCTTGAGATGACAATGAAATGATGATACAATTGAGAATTTGAGATGGTTCTATAATACAGTGACTGTCTTAACAACAAGATGTCTTATCTGAAAGATGTTGTATTAATAAAATTTTATTTGACTGAAATTTATTCTAATCAAATCCTTGCTTTGTATACTGTGATCTGGTGTTGTGTGATTAGGGATCTAAATCCACTATTGCCTTCTTTGATATAATTTTCAACTTTTAAAGAATTTCTTTCTTTGTAGATGAGGATATTTGTGGTCCTTTTATAGGATCCAAAACCTTTGTTGTTGTAGACTTCCTTCTTTGATTTTTATTCTTCAATCCTTCAACTTTCCTTCCATGAAAAACCTCTAATTGGTGGATGAATCATTATTCCACACCATATGTAGAATCCCTAAATAAATTATCATGATTCATGTGTACACTAATTTATCATGATTCATGTGTACATATTGCACTGTAGAGTCTATAATCTAGACTTGTAGTCTTGTATTAGGCCAATGGCCTCATAGATTGTAGCATTGTTTTTGGACTTTATGGGTGATTTGGAGCCTCTTTGCTTATGTGTTTTTCAAAGATAGGTATTTCACTCGGTGCCATTTTGATATATTCACCTTTACATGGTATATAAATTAGCAAACTTTGCATATTTTGTCTCTATTGGCTTGGAATCATGGTTGCAAATTTAAAAATAGTTTTTTTATTAAAAAATAATTATTTAATGTATTTTTTTAAAAACCAGTTCGTTTAGACCTGACTAGTACTGGTTAGACCGGTTCCAGTCCAGTTACCGGTTCATTAGGTCCACTGGTTCCAGTTTTTAATACTCTGGGTACACCTATATTACAACCATCGCCTTCCCAACCTATTGTGCCCAACTAAAACTATCATATAGGTATAATTCCTCACGGAACACCTCCTTTTTCTAGTGTCCCTCCTAATCCATTTCAATGAGGAACAGTTCCTCCTGACCTTAACCATCCAGGAGCAGTTCTGTTAGGCCATTATCCTTCAGGTCAAATACCTTTCTAATTTCCACTACTAGGAATTTTCTATGTCCATGTCATGGCTATGTTGAGTTTACCCAACATTACTTCGGGGATCCCAATATGGTACATCGATCCCCCCAAAAACGCTCCACCTTATCACCTTAAACCTTACACAACTTTGACCCTAGTGCAAGTAGTTGTACCTTGCCCATTTTTTGCTTCAATTCCACAACAACCTCTTCAGGCACATAAACCTATTGTGAAATCATCTAGTGATGGGGGTAAAGACTAGAAAAAGGGAAATAAATATGAGGCACCCCAAACAACTCCAAATCCTCCTAAGCCTCCAAAACCAACACCTCTGTGTGCTTTATGTGATGTTGTTGGGCATGCCACCAATAATTGTCCTGAACTTCCTCATCTCAAAGATGTGGTCGACGATATGTTTCCTGAATCTAACATCCCAAACATCCATGTCACCTTACCTAATTTAGCAAAGAAAAACAAATCATTACGCATGGATCACCCTTGTAAGGGAAAAATTTAGGGGCTAATATTCACAGGTGGGCTAATCTTTCATGCTTTAAAAAAAAATCATGAATTTCAATTTTTTTAGAATATGATTTGCCCAAATTTTATCGTATAAGAATATTTTACCTTTGAAATCCCCAAAATGTTATCGATACTATATAAAATCATTATAAATATGACTATTTTTACAAAATTCTCTCCAAGCCTTTTACGATTTGCATATTAGGGACTAGTAATATTCGCCAAGGTTTATAAACTTCAAGATAAATTTCTAGCCTTAAAATTTTCCCTAACCATTGTGCTTTATGTGACAACTTTGGTAACTATTCCCATCACTGTCCTTGTATTGAATAACTTTTTGTTTCCCATCCGACAATCCGTGAAATACCCTCCACTTCTTTACCTATGAATTTTGGCACCATTATTGAGCTAGAATAGGAACCACACATTGTGATTCCTCCTCTTAATGTCGATATGACAGATAGAATTGCTACCATTATCTACCTATCGTCATCCATAAGATCCTTGTTTGGAGGCTCTTGTGAAGTCCTCCATACTAATTCAGTCAAACCTTCTTCGTCATATACCCAGGTCTCAACATCGGTAGGTATACCATCTACTTGTCATTTGTCCCCTCCTTTTGTCAATGTGCATGTGAACCTTTTCTCTCATGATGATGCTTCAAGTAGTTCTTCCACATCAAGTGGTCTCTCTTCCTCCAATTCACCCATATTTCATTCAGATGAGTACATCATGGAATCCATAACCAACTTGATTATCCTTGGGATGATATGCACCATCATGCATATTTCCTTCTGTAGCAAACCCATGAAGTAATATTCCAAATTAGCTTTCAGCTAGTTGGAATATTAAATTTTGTTTTTACACTTAGATAGAAGAATAAGACATTAGGGAGACACATAAATCTCCTTAGTAGGAATAAAATCACTCCTAATGCAAATAAGGAGCATCAAAGAAGCTGGATAAAGCACCTGTATGTGTGAATAGGGGATGAAGCATGTGGATGGGGTCAAGTTTGAACATATCAACAGTGTTGGTGTCGAGGGAGTGTATAATCAATAAGAGATAGTGTAGTGTGAATGGGAGGGAGTCTCCATGAGGGTAGTGGCTTTAATGAGTGGGGGGCTAAGGTGAGAAGGCTCACAATGCATATAAGGAAGGGGAAGGTATCCATAGAAGCCATGTTTATTATTATTATTTTTTGATCTTTCATGACTTCTTGCTCTCTTCAGTTGTTTAGCGGAGACTCCTGTGTTGCTTAGCACAAGGGTGTTCTCGAGAGGGAATCCCACCCTCATCCTAATGGGACATCGAGTGCCCACTTAGGAGGGGTTATTGAGTTTCATTTCCACATTTTGACATCAGTCCAAGCTTCAGTCTTCTTCTACAACGTAGTTTCTTCCAGGGTTGTGTTGTGTTTCAGGGTAGAAGCAGTGGAGGGTTTACAGAGCCATTTTCTGAGCTTTTTTTCAGTGGAGGAAGCATTATTTCCATTGGAAGGCTAGCAAGGGAGGTCCTTGGGAATTATATCATCATTTGGGACCAGGCCAAGGTATTATCACCCCATACAGCGCAGTTTCCCTCATAGACTGCGTTATATTGGGGAGAATTTGTAGTGGAGGATTTAGTGAATATCTTTGAGAGTTAGCTTTCCAGTGAATGGATCAGCCTTTCACTTGGAAAGTCTATTGGAGGAGTTCTCACATATTTATACATCAGTTCAGCCACCTCCTTCCAGTATACATTTTTCAGCTACGTATTCAACCCTAGAGATGCATTCCGACATTTTTGTATATTTTGTATTTCCGGAAACCCTTTCTGGGTTGTCTTGGAAAGGTGTTTTAGAGCCTATGTCTCTCCTCCCGACATTTCTTGAGCCACATATTGGGAGATCCACATTATTGTATTTTCCAGTAGCAGTGATACTCACTAAAATTGTGCCGTATTGGCTTCCAGTATTTGTATAGCATCAATATTTCATGATTGAGGGTCTATATTCATTGGAGGCTTGTTTGCCTTGATTGTATGAGTTTTTCCTCAAATATATTATGTCTATTTGCTGCTAATATCCATAATAAGATGGATATCTCATTATATCCTATTTTATGTATTGATATTTACTATTTTTTTCGATTTTTATGTTCAATATTGTTGCTTTACCTATTTTGGAATATTATAGTGGTATCAGAACATAATCTTGGCTTAGCATGTGCATTTCAGCCAATATGTCATCAGAAGAGGGAGATCCTCATAGAGAAAGAGAGAAGAGGTATCTTAACAGAAACAAAAGATATTAGTATACAAAAAATAGAGAAGACAAGGGCAAAACTCCCCTATCAGAAGAGGAGGATGACAAGGAGTTTCCCAAGCTTCTTCTACATACCATGCAAGATATTGCAAGAAAATCAAGGAGATGAGGATGGATAGACACAAAGAATCCCCTAAAGGGTTTCTACATGGAGAAGGCTCCAGGATTTCACATCACTAGCATGATCAACCAATGAAGCAGCAAGTTTCCCAACGCTCCACTATGCCTATATTCTTAGCAGTAGGAAATGGAGGGTTTCAAGAAAGGAAAATCTTGAAGATTATTTTCTTTTGTATGAGTCTCAATCTCATATATTCAAATATCATTTGAGCTTTCAGGAGTTTTGTCAGATCAAGGACAATAGGAGACCCTAGCATCACAATAGAGGTGGAGAATTCATACAAAACAATGATATTCACCAAAATATGGGTAGATTCTTCTAACCCGCTTTTGATGGGTCATCCAAATTCACTGCCAAATCTTGGTTAGAGAAGCTAGACATATACTTCCATTTGAACCAAGTATCGGAGATGGAAGCCATCAAAATAGCAGTGCTGCACCTTGAGGGTTAGGCACATGATTGGTGGTTTCATGCTCTTTCTATATTGGGGCATGCCAATGTAACTGTATATTCAAAGTTCACCAGGAGATTGGTGGAGAACTTTGATTGAAGAGACCCGGAGGCACCTTTCATTGAGTTAGCTAAGTTCAAACAGTTAGGTAATCTAGAAACTTACATTTCTAAATTTTTAAAATTTTCTGTTATGGTTCCTGATTTATCTGCAGCTAAGAGGGTCTATATGTTTATTAAAGGGCTGGCAGGACCTCTACATGGGTTGGTTAAGTCAACCAAACCAACTAACCTTCAAGATGTTGTTGAAAGGGCTAGAGATCTACAAGATGATTTTCCAAGGGAAAAGGCACCATTTCAGCAAAAGCCCACCTTTACAACAAAGGGAAAAGATGTGAAGGCTCCTCCATCAAAGGAGATCCAAAACAAAGTACCTCTTAGTGATGATGTTCGAAGAGACTTGAGGAGAAGGAAGCTTTGCTTCACATGCCAAGAATCATGGGCACCCGGACATAGATGTGCGG
Organism: Pinus albicaulis; assembly: GCA_034641835.2. Taxonomy (NCBI): domain Eukaryota; kingdom Viridiplantae; phylum Streptophyta; class Pinopsida; order Pinales; family Pinaceae; genus Pinus; species Pinus albicaulis. Next base: position 577,386,881 of record CM076575.1, on the reverse strand, counting down.
TAGGGAAGGCACACTATATAGAGGTATTCTCTGATGATGAGGAGGAGGAAGAAGAGGAACTAGAAGGAGATCAGAGCATTTGGATAGAAAGAGAGGATCCACCACCACCAGGAGGTGGGGATGGAGCATTTGCTACAATTGGAGGGGCCATTGCATCTTTGCGGGGAGTACCCAAGTACTTGACGTTGAGAGTTCAAGGTTCCATTAAGGATCAGAGGGTATCAATGTTGATTGACAATGGGGCTACCCACAACTTTATTGATGCCCAGTTAGTGCAAGGAGGGAAATATCCACTGATGAATTTGAGGGATTTTTAGTTTTGGTCCCAGGAGCTAGAACCATGCAGTGCATGAATTATGTTCTAGCATTATCTATCACCATGGGAACATACACATTGACTAATCACTTCTTTGTGATAGATATCCCTGACAGCAATGTGATATTGGGTGTCCAGTGGTTGATTACTTTGGGGAATTTCACCACATATTGGGAGACTTTATAGATGGATTGGACAGACAAAAGGAGTGGTAAGCATTAGGTGATTATGGGCATGCACACATATCCCTCTCGGACAGTTTCCACACAGAAAACAAAGTTGGATTTTCACAGTGGAAGCAAGGACCTAATAGTCCAATCAGTTATGTAGATAACTTTGGCCCATGACACATTACTGTTTAGAGGCATTCCACCTGGGAGACCACCGGACTAGGAGTTGATGAGAGATGTCTCACAACAGGTTGCACCACTCATAGATCTAGGAGGGGTGAGAACCTTGGGAGGATTGGCACAATGCAGAGAGTCTTGGGTAGGCTCAAGGAGGAGGGAGACATTCTCCCAATATCAGTATTACCAACTCTTACCAAAAATTTTGCGCTGAGAGAAGATGTTTCATGGATGGATGATGGCACCACCATGGTGCAAGGAGACCACTCCATGGATTTGGAGAACCAGAATATACTTCCACATAGGGAGGAATATTCCACATATGGTAGAGGATGGTGGCCACTCAAACAGATATTGGCCAAACTTAGAAGGTTTTGGATGGGTGATTGCTTCATATGGAAGGCTAACCTCCAAAAATTTCAACTTTTTCTTGAGTAGGAGAAGCTACAAGAGGGGCAGCAGAGGCATGATAGCAACATTCTAGCATATGAATTTTGCATGGGATATGTGAAGGGAGAGGGCAGAAAAATGACAAGTTCTTTACATTGTAGATCAGCAACACTGTCATTATGGAGTGTAGATCCTTATTGGAGATCCCAGCTGTTGGTGGAATAATCCAAGGATCTCTTTTCATGAAAGATACCTAATGGCCAGTGATCAAATGGGAGATATGCAATGAGAGATGGGTTCATCTATTATCAGAGTAGGATCCTCTTGACTAGATCCTGAAAGCTCAAGGAGAAGCTACTACATGCAACATATGAGGATTTTCTCTCCATCCACACTGATTTCATGAGGGCATACCAAACTATCATGGAGGGATTCACTTGGGAAGGCTTAGAGGAGGAGACACACCATCATATCAAGAGATGCATGGGTTGTTTGGAGATTGAGGAGAGACATAAATCCTTGGCAAAGTTATCACAACCACTTCCTTTCCCATTGGGAATGAGGGGAGGCCCATCTATGAGCCACTTCACCAACTTGCTCAAGGTACATGGTAAGGATTGTATTTTTGTGCATAATGATTCACTAACTAGGTCCTTGTATTCATTTTCCATTCATGTAAAGTTCATTTCTCCAAAAGGGGCACTCTTTTCTTTAGACTGTATGATCTAATTGGAGCCACAATCAGTGATGGGAATGGCCACTCCCTAGGAGATTTTGGGGAGATGATATCTTATTAAGGGTGTGCTCAGTTGACACCACACATCATTCACCTTCTCTAAGCATGTGAGAGGATTGGGGAAGAAAAAAAGTGGTTGGGAGTGTTAGTTCCTTGTAATCAACAATATTGGAAAAAGTTCAATCGTAGGGAGAAACATCGTTTCAACCACTTTGGGATTCTAGGATCTAGCCCTCCTCAATCCAAAGAGGGATCTCTAGAATAAGTGCAAAGATGGATTTGTCTTTGAAATTTGGGGTAATGATATTAGGCTAGTTATGAAGGCCGAGGGTTTGTTTTGTTTTTGGATGGTTGTGCATGATTATTATTTGAGGGGAGAGTTCTAAGTGCAAAGAGTTTCAAAGGTGAGAAGTTGCAAGTGAATAGAACATCTATGTCTAAAAAGATAGATATAACGCTGGTTTTTAGTCCATTGGGCTATGGAGTCATATCAGGGCTTTAATTGAGCAACAACATCAAGAGTGATCCAAGGGGCAAGTCATCTATATCACAAGATTATTGAGATTAAAATGATGGAATGGAAACAATAAAGTGTTGGAGGGGTGGAAACTGATAATAATTTCACAAGGGATTTATAGCTAGTCCAAACAAGAAAATCCTCTTAAGTAAATTTTTAAAACCAACCAAGAACAAGGCTAACCATAGACTTCTTGGGCAAGTTTGTATTAAAGCATCTTAATTGACAAACAATACAGTAATCCACATAATTACTTTCAGAAGGTATGAAAACACATAAGAGAAAACAAAGTGTAACCTAAGATCAGAGAAGGTAATTTTAAACCAAGTTTGCTTTCAGTCAACTCCAAGGGAAACCTTCAGAATCTGCCTTTGGAGAATAGAAACTAGAAACAGGGCAAACCATCACTTTTCTAGTCTAACTTTAATAAGCAAATGATGAAAATAACTTTCAAGAACAATTTTTAAAGCAAAAAGTAGGACGAGGGAACGCCAACATTCCTAACTTCTTAAACTGTATTGAATCATTTTTAAATAAACAAATTGGAGGAAAACATTGAGATAAAGCTTATCAGTTAGAGAAGGGTACTGGTAAACAGTAAATCCTAAATCTATAAATTTTGTTCTTTATCAGAGAATAGTGAACAATATGACATACATAGAAGGGAAAACAATAACAAAGAAAGGGGCACTTCACCAGTGATATAGACCAGGATCCCAAGAAACAACTTGTTATTAATGTCAAACCAGTTACAGTCTTCAGGTCCAATGTTTCAGTTCAACAATCATCTTCACTATTCAGCCTAACTAATCTAAACACAAACAGAGCTTCAAGGGCCAGCGAAACACTATTTACAATCAGAAGTTTAAGCTCAAATGTATTTCAAAGTTCTGCAACCAACAATTTCTCGTCTTCTACAAATTATTTATAGAAGAATGAGGATGTTAGATCTGATAAAAGATCTCTCTGGAAAATTAATACAGAATGATGACTTCTCGGTCGTTAAGGGGCTCGATTGAGAAGTTTGCAGGTGTTTGTCTGTATTAATGTTTTACATTTAATATTTAAGCTCGATGGGAGATTTTGTTGGACTTTTGAGGCTCTATGTCATGTTGGAGTAACTCTGCAGATATTTTTGCATTAAGTTCCTTCCAGAAGTAACTCTTTGGCTGTGCTGAGGCAAATATCTTCATTTGATCAATAACTTCAGCCTCTGTTTGGATGTTGGTGGCTACAGGTGGCACTGTGGTGGCTGAGAGGAATCAATTTGCCTCGGTTTGAGGTGGTGGAGGCCTGTCTATCTGATAACACTTATGATGTTTCTTTAACTGTGTTTTAATTCTAGGGATTAGGATTTTGATAATCATTCTTAGCCGTAATCCCCAAATTATTTTCAATCCTTTTGTTCTATTGTGTTCTATCTTCGACACTGATACTCCTTTAATTGTGATTTAAAATCACAGTGTCTTGTTGATATGCAGGCCGCGCAAGGCTCTTAAGGAATCAATGCCCATGAATTATTGACGAAACGTGGAAAGTGAACCCCGTGAATGGTCTCCTTTGATGATTCAAAGGCACATGAATCGTCATTCCCGACCCTTGGCCTTTTCTTTCAACATAATGCAAAACCATTAATCCTGCAAAACACACAAAATATCAAGAAATCTTGCGTTGTGGGTTTAACTGCTGCAGAGGATGCGGGGAGGAGCGTAGCTGTTGGATGGCAGCATCCAACGGTGGAGATCAGCCAAGAGAAGGTAAAAAGGAGAGCGGAGGGAAGAATAAGACGGAATGATCTAGGACCATCCGATCTGGATACGTGGATGGTCTAGATCCAATCGGAGGATCGCAATCGGCGGAGAAACAATGTTTAAAGCGCTCGGCAAAAAACTTGCGATGCGATGTAGCGCTTGCCATTGATCTGAGGATAAAATCAACGGTGGGGAATGAATCAGAGGGATGGCCGATCGAAGGGAACAAACAAACGCACCCGATGAAACTTGTGATGCAATGTAGCGCATTCCGTTGATCTGAGGACCAGATCGACGGTGGGGAATGAATCGGAGGGATGGCCGATTGGAGGGAACAAACAAACGTACCCGATGAAACTTGCAATGCGATTGAGCGTTGACCGTCGATTTGCAGATCAGATCGACGGTGGGAGATGCGTCAATAGGTCGCAATTGGCGGGGTAAAGGTTAATGATCGGAGCAATTGTGAGTCATTGGATCTGGGAAGGCGGAGAGGAGATCAATGGTGGAAAACTAATCAGGGATATGTACATGAGGGCTAATCACATCAGAGTTTGTGAGGCAAAAAGACTTGCGCGTTGCGTATTGTTTCGATGCGATAAGCGTTGAAAGGCTTTAGCACCTGGTTCTAGGGTGTGGGCACATGAAGGGGAAGTGGTTTAGGTTTAGCCCAAGGGGCTTAAGCCTTTATAAAAATTGGTTTTATATAGATTTTCAATGGTTTTCAAAGGAATTTTAGAGTTTCAGCAAGGTTAAAAAGTTAGTTCTTAACCTTGTAAAAATGATTTTCATGAATGGAAGAAGAGGAATCATGAAAAATAGAGTAATTTTATGGAGAAAAAGGGGAGAAAATGAAGATTAGTTTTTAGTGGAGGAAGGGGAAAAATGATGATTTTGCAGCAGTCTTTCCTTATGAAATCAGCAGACTCTCTGAGTATAAAATAGGAACAATAGTGAAGATTTGGATAGAGGCATGAGGCCTTCAAGAGTCTTCAAGAGCCAACACTTTTTAGCAATAAAATTTGTTCCTTGAAGGCTCCAAAAAATTTTAGCTACCTTTTGCTATAACAAATTTTATAGGTGGCTAACAGTGGCTCCACTTGGGGATGGTGCCTTCTTGAAGGCATCAAGAATTTCAGGCTTGCATTCTCTGGGAGGCTGACCTATGCCTCATCCATTGGGATGCTTTTCTTTGCTTGAATGATATTTTTTTGAAAAGATGTTAGCAGCCATAAAAATAATGGATTTTTTATCAACAAGCTTTCTACCTACCCAATCCTACTGATCTAACCTTTTTTCTTCTTTAGAGTGCACTTGGATTGGCAAACTCTTTTCACAACATTTTATTCTTTTGAAAGCATAAAACTAATCTAATTCTACTCCTTATTTCTCCATGGACTCAGGTTAAACAGTTGAGCCCATAAGATTCTCTACCTGATCTACTGTCTATTGGGATTAAACTGTCCAACAGACTTTATTATCTAAATTCTTCAACAGAAATTTAAAAAAAGTCAAGTCAAGATTAAGTTGTTTGACTTGTTGTGATCTATGGCATAAAAACAAGCTGCACATAGACATTTATTTTGCATAAATTTAAAACAAAAACAAAAACAAAAACTAGAAGGCCTGAGATATGAAATTTGAAAGCATCTCCTTCCTCTTTGGTATAGCTCTGTTTTGACTTTGTTGTGCCTTGTTCTCTGGTTCATATTTTGAGTGACTTAGAACAAGATTTTTAGATCTTTTGACTCATAATTTGAAACAGATTTGAGTCATTCTTTATTTGAAATCTTAGGTTCAGATTTTGAGCATGTTTGAACCTTTAATTTCTATCCTAAACTATCTACTGATAAGCCAAGACTAAATAGTTTGGCAAATCGAATTCACTAATATATCAGCAGAAAATTTAAAAAACTAATTAGTCAAGATTAGGCAGTATGACTAACTAGAAGTGTGTTTTTAGGAGTGGCATTTAAGCTGTCACACTTTCAGATTCGTTTCTCTTTTTGGTATGGGGCTATACCTTTCTTGTTTTCACAATCTGCCCTCTTTTCTTTCTTTTCTTTGTTTTTTGTATTTTTGATTTTTTATAACTTTGAATGCAATGGTGGATGAAATATTTATAATGAGAAAAAAGATAAAAAGGCTTTTCAAAACATAATGTAGATCAAGAGAAGTAATGCTTAAGCATCCTGCCATTGACAGGACCCCCAAAAACTTCTGCTCCATTCAACTCCTGTAACAAATAAGCATTGTTACCAGCAGCTGAATGAATAGACTAAGGGCCGAGCCATAAGTTGTCAAATTTTCCATGCTTGCCCTTGTCTTCCCTCCTTGAGTCCCATTTTAAAACTTGGTCCCCAACTTTGAAATTGATGGCCTTTTTTCTTCTGTCAAAAAGCTTTTTAATGCTGTCGTGCTTCTGCAATGCTCTATTATAAACCTCCTCTCTGGTTTGCTGAAAATGAATGGTCTGATTTATTCTTCTAATCATGTCATTTTCTTCAATTTTAAACTCTTGGCTCAACTTCATCATTGGTATACCAAGACTGTTTCGAAAAATTGCATCAGTACCATACACAAGCTGGAAAGGTGACATGCCAATAGATTTCTTCAAAGTTAATCTGTCAGCCCAAAGTGCATGAACTAGCTTTGTGTGGCAAGACTTTTTGTTGTCCTCCAACAGTTTCTTGATTATGTTCACTAAATTTTGTTTGAGGATTCTGCAAGTCCATTACCTTGAGGGTAATAGGCCGTGGAATGCCCCAATGTTATCTGATATCTATGACAGAACTCAACCATCCTCTTTGATTCAAATACTACTGCATTATCAGTGATGATCTTGGTAGGACGGCCAAATCTAGAGAGAATGTTAGTCTCCATGAATTTTATAATAACTGAATCATTGGCCTGCCTACAAGGTATGGCTTCTATCCACTTAGTGAAATAGTCTGTGGCAGTGAAAATCCATCTATGCTGAACAAAAGATGGGATATGGATTTCTCCTATGAATTCAAGTCCCCACTATTGAAAAGGGGCTTCAACAGTGATTGGATGCAGAGGTAGGGGCAGCAGTTTTCTCTTGCCTTCAAAAAGTTGGCATTTATGGCAAGCAATGATCATCTTGTGTATATCAGGAAAAAGAGTAGCCCAATAGAAACCAGCCCTCAAAATTTTGTTGGTTGTTGTCTTCCAATATAAATTACCTCCACCCTCTCCTTCATGGAACTCGTGCTTAACCTTCTCTGCATCAAACTCAGGCAAACATTTAAGCAATAGACCGCTTGCACTTTTCCAATAAATACATTTATCTATAATGCAATAGTTTACAACTTTTAACTTTAGGAATCTTGCCTTTGTCTTTGTCAAACCAGAAGGTGCATTTAGATTAAGCAAAACATAAATAATGTCAGCATACCGAGGATAATTCATAAAATGGTCTTCAACAATAGGAGTTGAGAATCCTTCTTGGTCATTCAAAACATCAATCATATTAATATCAAGAACTTTGAAATTTGATTCAACCATTAATATAGCTAGACCTTGACCTTTGATGAGTTTAGTGGGTTTTATCTCTAAATCATATTCAAGGATAACAGCAATCCACTTACCTCTCTTACCATCTGGGTCCTGTGTTAGAATGTCTTTAACAACTGAATTTGGGACAAAGGCAATGATGTGTGAGTGAAGGATGTATACTCTGAAGTCTTTCAAAGCTTTAACCAAAATAAAAGTTTGCTTCTCCATAATGTTATACTTCAAATGGGAATCCCTCAATGCCTTACTAAAGAATGCAATAGGTTGTTCTTGTCCTTGTGGATTTTTCTGTAAAAGGACAGCAGCTATAGTATGTTCTAATGCAAATGAAAAAATATAAAAATCTTTTGAAAAATCAAGACTTATTAGAACTGGTGTTTTGGTTAACGCTTGTTTCACCAGCTCAAAGGACTTCTTTGCTTCCAAGGTCCATTTCACCCCTTGCTCCTTCTTCAACATGTTTGTGATATTCCTAAGGAGCTCAGCCAAGTTGGGGATGAACATTCTCAAAAAGTTAACCTTTCCAATGAAAGATTGCAACTCTTTGATGTTTCAAGGATGAGAGATTTGCAATATGGCCTTAATCCTCTTTGGATCTATCTTAATACCTTCTTCTGAAATGATGTGCCCAAGAAGTTTACCTTCTTGGAGACCAAATAGTGTCTTCTTAGGGCTTAAAGATATCCCAAATTTTCTGCATTTCTCGAAAACCTTTCTTAAATGTTCTAAGTGCTCTTCATTTGTTTTTGAAAACATAGTGACATCATCAAGGTATATAATGATGAAGAAGCCCAGTTCCTCCAAGAATGCTATGTCCATGGCTCTCTAAAAGGTTGCTCCAGCATTCATTAGACCAAAAGGCATTTTCACATACATGGAAGTGCCCCATGGTGTAGTAAATGATGTCTTTAATTGATCAGCAGGGTGAACTAAGATCTGATTGTACCCTGAGTAGCCATCAAGCAAAGAAATTCTTCTAGACCCTACCACCCTTTGTAGAATATGATCCATCTTAGGTAAAGGGTAGTTGTCTTTTAATAAAGCTTTGTTTAAGTCTCTAAAGTCTATACAAATCCTAATCTCTCCAGTTTTCTTCCTAACTGGCACCAGATTAGATACCCACTCAGAATATCTAATAGGGACAATAATACCAGCATCATACATTTTCATGATCTCCTTCTAAATCAAAGGCAACTGAACAGAGTTTATTCTGCGCAGTTTCTGTTTGAATGGTTTTTGGTTTTCTTTGAGTGGAATTTTGTGCTGTATTATTTCAGTGTCATAGGATTTAAGATCTTCGTAACTCCACGCAAAAACATCAGAAAATTATTTAAAAAGCTGTATGTATTTGAGTTTAATGTGAGCTGGTAAATATTTAGACAGCTTAATCATTTTTGGTTTTTTCTCACTGCCTATATTGCACTCTTCCACTTCAGTCTCTATAGGTTCCAGTTTTGGCTTCTTAGCCACATCGTTAAAATCGAACAACTCTTCTAAAGGGGCCAGACCCTTAGGAAAACTTTCATCTTTAGAGTGAAGAGTTTCCAACTCTTTTGTTTCTAATTCTGCATTCAATTCTTTTTTGTTTATAAGTTTTCTTGATATAAGATTAATAGTGACAAGCACAGGAGGCGTTTCTTCTTCACCAAGAAAATTTTCTTCACTCCAGTCTGTATCATAATCTGAATCCGAACTATGTAGTTCGAATTCATTTCTGAATTGCATGAAGTCTTCTATTTGTTTGTCCCCATCAAACACCTACCAATACTTTTCATTATCAGGCACAGCTGGTCTGAATTTTATCTGAGTTGTGAGGTCTTTGGTTTCATATGGCATTAAGCATGTTCTAGTTGCAAAGGCTAAATTGTGGGCTGCAATATTTCTTTTTCTTGGGACAAAAATCAATTTGGACTCCTCAAAAATTTTCAAAAGGTCCATGGCATCGTTTCGATAGGCCCTAAGTCTAGGATGATTTGCGTTATACTCCCCATTGACTTGCCTAATGACTAACTCTGAATCCCCATACACATTGATTCTTTTGGCTCCTAACTTCTTCAACAATCGTAAGCCTAGAAGAAGGGATTCGTATTCCGCTATGTTATTTGAACACGGAAAGTTTAATCTACGGCAAATGCAGTCTGTGTGGTTATTTTTAGTGTTGGAAACCTAGACACCTGCACCAGCGTTAGTTCTAGTGCATGGTCCATCAAAATACATACTCCACAGAGGACTATTCTCAGTTTCATCTGTTTGGTGGTTGTACTCTTAAACTAAAGCACTTAGTTGTAATTGTTTCAATTCCTCAGGTTTTTCATTGGGTTGAGAATGGTTTTCTTGACTGTCAAGGCTTAAGAGCGATGGAAACATGACTTGTAGCTCAAGAACTTTGTTTGATTTGCTGACATTCATAGGTTGAGTCAATCGTTCTGACACTTCTGCATTGTGTTCTTCTTCCTCCTTGTCGGCCTTTGATCCTACTAAAGTGACTTGTTCACTAAATGTTTCATCGTTACACATAATAAAAGAATCAAGGCCCGTATTCACATAATAGAGAGGAGATTTTTATGGTTTGTTTTGACTCGTAACTGTGTATTGCATATGGGATTCCCTGTAAAGTATTCTAGTGTGATTGAAAATAGGGATGGTCGCATAGGTCATGTCCATCTGCATAGTCTCTTGTAACTTAGCCCCCCACGATCTTGATAACAACATTCCATATTTGGGGGGAACATCAGCCACAACAATATCCATTACTAAGCATTTGGCTGGAATTTGGGCTAAGTTAACACAGAGGTCTTTGATTAATCCTAAACATTTTACTCTGCTTGAGTCAAAGTAGTATAGATCTTTATAAGGTCTGGTGATTTCTAGACCAAGGCTCTCCATCACAGCTTTAGGCATTAAATTATGAGAAGCCCCGGAATCATGCATAGTGTTGTGCAAAATTTTGTCATGAACATTTAAACTCACATGAAAGGGAGGAATAGGTCCCTCTTGATACATACTTTCAATCTTTGGACCAAAAATAAGCTCTGTTTGGTCATCATTAAGATTGAGGGTATCCTCATTTTCCTCTATATTTAAAGCCTTCAAAGTTTGGGTCCTATATACATGTTGGGCAGCTAACTCAGTCAAAGGAACAATGATTTTGATCTTTGAAATTTCCTTCTCTAGGCTGAAAGGAATTTGACTCTTTAAGGTACTGGTCTCGGCCTTATTAGCTGTCACTTTGTCAGAAATATCAGTTTGTTGATTTGTTTTATTTATATTGGACAAAATTGTTTTAACAGGAGTACTAGCTGAGATGTTAGTACTACTAATGTCTGCACTCTGTTTTGTAACGTTTTGAGTGCTTTTATCTTTACCAATATCAGAATTTATAGCTACGGTTTTGTCCTTTTTTTTGACAACTTTAGTCTTGGTTACAGTGTTGTTTTGTGAAGATTTGTCAGAGGTTTTGGTATTGGGATTTTTTTGACTGGTTTTGCTTCTAAGGTCATATTCTTTTTGAGATTCTATGATGACATTTTCCATGCCTTGATAACAACTTTCATCATCATATCTTTTGTCATCATAAGGTGTGTATAGACCTTGTTTTCTATCATAATGAACCTCAAAGTCATCATTATCTACCCCCAGCATGTTAATATCATCCTCCTCTGTTATTTCATCTGTTTCCTCAACCTCACTTACATAGTTTTGATGAAAGGGAGGAGTGATCTGTTGATCATCTTCCCTAGGTCTGTTTGGAGGTTGGTTCCTTCTAAAATTATGATTCTGGTTCTGGTTTCTGTTTTGAGGAGAATTTTGATTTTGGCTCGCTTGTGCTCTCTTAATTATGCTCATTTGTTTCATCATTTCTTCCATCATTTTCTCCATCTTTGAGTTTGAAGTATAAGGTGTGTTTTCCTCTCTAAAAGAGACTCTCTTCTCGTTTTTCATTCTTGCTCTTTTCTCCATTAAGTTGACTTCCACAGAAAGAGCACCCTTTTGCATCTCTTCAAGAGTTTCAAAATCTCTCTCTCTCAGCTGATAGGCCATCTCAAGGTCAAAACCTTCAGGAAACTTGTTTAAAGCTGAGCCTTGTGGAGGTTTTAGTTCTGGGGAAAGTGCATTATATACACTATTGAATCTGGTACAATAAGTTTGCATGCTTTCCCCAGTGTTTCTATGGAGATTTTTGTAATCATAAAGGACTTGGCGAGGGTTCTTCTTCACTTCCCATTTATTTAAGAATGTTTGATGGAAGGCTTGGAGATCATTGATGTTGTGGGGGGTTAAACCTTTAAACCATTTTCTTGCTTCTCCCCCTAAACTCTGAGAAAATAGTCTAAGCTTGACAGAATCATCATCAATTTCATTTCTGTCAAAGTATTCATTCATCTTATCCACATGTTTTGATGCAGTTGTAGCATTTCTAGCATCATACAATGGAATTTTGCACTGATAGTCCTGTGGAAGATTGACTAATGGAAGAGAAAGGACTAAGGGAGCATACCATGCTGCCATGATATGTGGTGGGGGTGGATTCACAAGGGGTGGATTAACAAAAGGGAAAGTGGGCTGAAGTGGAGTGGTTTGGACAGTGGATGTAGGGTGAGCAGAAGTGGATGGACTAGGAATAGACTGTTGAGCTGATCTTGGATGAGAGGCACCTAGGTTGTGAAGGAAATGTAAATAAGGAGGTGTTGTTTCTCTGCTATCGGTATCTTCACTTGTTTTGGGAGATGAAAGTGAAGACTTAGAATCTAACTGATCTAAATCACCAAGAGACCTAGTTCTAAAGGGATTTACCAAGTCAACTTGTGATTGTTGTAGAGCTGAAATATTTTCAAGGACTGAATTAGCTCTCAAGGGTGATCTGAAAACAGTTGATAATTTAATCTTAGGAGACTTCCTAAGGATACTTTCTGGGTTACCAACTATTTCAGGTGGATCAGCGTCGAGATAGGCTCTAGTATGAATCTTTCTAGAAGGCACTATGTTGAGTTTTAGACCCAAATAAACAAGGAAAGTTCAACCAAATATGACAATCTTTAAGAGGTTGACTAGTCTGTTTTACCAATCTAAATCCTACAGTTCTCTAACTGAGTTTGAATGATATTATGATGATAAGGGTTCTTCCCAGTGGAGTCTTAAGGTCTATTCAGGATTGTGGAGTCGCCAAGTGGAAGTTTTTTAGCTCCTAAGGAGGTAAAAGGTTTTATGGTCCACCACCATGTTTATTGAATACCAATCTAAAATATTTTTGGTGTTTTCTGAGTTATTTTTCAGTTGTGTGGTTTCTAATAATATCCTAACTCTATTTCGAAACTTAGATACGGTTATGAGACAAAGACAGTCTACTCTTATGGCTAAGCCAGCTAATTTTTCAAGGTTAGATAAAGTATTATGAGAATCCTAGGGTTTGCCTACTTTGTCACCGATTCAAACAAGTTCTATCATGATTACCATTTTTTTGGTAGTGCTTGAAAAGGCTGCTTTTTACTCACGAGGTTTTATGAAATTTATAAAGGAAACTAGGATGTAAATTCGACTTCATTCCCCAGCGGAGTCACCAGAAATGTTAGTTGCTGGTGGTTCAACTAGTTGATATAAAAAATGTTCTTTGAAACAAGTCTCTGATGTCCTATGGTTACCTTAAAATGAAAATGATTCTGGGTTCGATTCCCCAATGGAGTCGCCAGAAATGTTAGTTCCCTGTAATCATCAATATTGGAAAAAGTTCGATCGTAGGGAGAAACATCGTTTCAACCACTTTGGGATTCTAGGATCTAGCCCTCCTAAATCCGAAGAGGGATCTCTCCAATAAGTGCAAACATGGATTTGTCTTTGAAGTTTGGGGTAATGATATTAGGCTAGTTATGAAGGCCAAGGGTTTGTTTTGTTTTTGGATGGTTGAGCATGATTATTATTTGAGGGGAAAGTTCTAAGTGCAAATAGTTTCAAAGGTGAGAAGTTGCAAGTGAATAGAACAGCTATGTCTAAAAAGATAGATATAACGTTGGTTTTTAGTCCATTGGGCTATGGAGTCATATCAGGGCTTTAATTAAGCAACAACATCAAGAGTGATCCAAGGGGAAAGTCATCTATATCACAAGATTATTGAGATTAAAATGATGGAATGGAAACAATAAAGTGTTGCAGGGGTGGAAACTGATAATAATTTCACAAGGGATTTATAGTCAGTCCAAACAAGAAAAGCCTCTTAAGTAACTTTTTAAAACCAACCAAGAATAGGTCTAACCATAGACTTCTTGGGCAAGTTTGTATTAAAGCATCTTAATTGACAAACAATCCAGTAATCCGCATAATTACCTTCAGAAGGCATGAAAACACATAAGAGAAAACAAAGTGTAACCTAAGATTAGATAAGGTACTTTTAAACCAAGTCTGCTTTCAGTCAACACCAAGGGAAACCTTTAGAATCTGCCTTTGGAGAATAGAAACTAGAAACAGGGCAAACCATCACTTTTCTAGTCTAACTTTAATAAGAAAATGATGAAAATAACTTTCAAGAACAATTTTTAAAGCAAACAGTAGGATGAGGGAACGCCAACATTCCTAACCGCTTAAACTGTATTGAATCATTCTTAAATAAAAAAATTGGAGGAAAAGATTGAGATAAATCTTATCAGTTAGAGAAGGGTACTGGTAAACAATAAATCCTAACTCTATAAATGTTGTTCTTTATCAGAGAATAGTGAACAATATGACATACATAGAAGGGAAAACAATAACAAATAAAGGGGCACTTCACCAGTGACATAGAACAGGATCCCAAGAAACAACTTGTTATTAATGTCAAACCAGTTATAGTCTTCAGGTCCAATGTTTCAGTTCAACAATCATCTTCACTATTCAACCTAACTAATATAAACAAAAATAGAGCTTCAAGGGCCAGCGAAACACTATTTACAATCAGAAGTTTAAGATCAAATGTATTTTAAAGTTCTGCAACCAACAATTTCTCGTCTTCTACAAAAGTATTTATAGAATAATGGGGAGGTGAGATCTGATAAAAAATCTCTCAAGACAATTAATATAGAATGATGACTTCTCGGCCTTTGAGGGGCTGATGGAGAAGTTTGCAGGTGTTTGTCTGTATTAATGTTTTACATTTAATATTTAAGCTCAATGGGAGCTTTTGTTTGAATTTTGAGGCTCTGTGTCATGTTAGAGTAACTCTGCAGATATTTTTACATTAAGTTCCTTGCAGAAGTAACTCTCTAGTTGTGCTGAGGCAAATATCTTCATTTGATCAATAACTTCGGCCTCTATTTGGATGCTGGTGGCTACAGGTAGCACTGTGGTGGTTGAGAGGAATAAATTTTCCTCGATTTGAGGCGGTGGAGGCCTGTCTATCTGATAACACTTATGATGTTTCTTTAACTATGTTTTAATTATAGGGATTAGGCTTTTGCTAATCATTCTTAGCCGTAATCCCCAAATTATTTTCAATTCTTCTGTTTTGTTGTGTTCTATCTTCGACACTGATACTCTTTTAATTGTGATTTAAAATCACAGTGTCTTGTTGATATGCAGGCCGCGTAGGGCTATTAAGGCATCAATGCCCATGAATTATTGCCGAAACATGGAAACCGAACCCCGCGAATGGTCTCCTTTGATGATTCAAAGGCACGGGAATCGTCATTCCCAGCCCTTGGCCTTTTCTTTCAGCATAATGGAAAACCATTAATCCTGCAAAAAACACAAAATATCAAGAAATCCTGCGTTGTGGGTTTAACTGCTGCAGAGGATGTGGGGAGGAGCATAGCCGTTGGATGGCAGCATCCAACGGTGGAGATCAGCCAAGAGAAGGTAAAAAGGAGAGCGGAGGGAAGAATAAGATGGAATGATCTGGAACCATCCGATCTAGACACGTGGATGGTCCAAATCGAATCGGAGGATCGTAATCGGTGGAGAAACAATGTTTAAAGTGCTCGGCAAAAAACTTGCGATGAGATGTAGCGCGTGCCATTGATCTGAGGATCAGATCAACGGTGGGGAATGAATCGAAGGGATGGCCGATCAGAGGGAACAAACAAATGCACCCGGTGAAACTTGTGATGCGATGTAGCACATACCATTGATCTGAGGATCAGATCAATGGTGTGGAATGAATCGGAGGGATGGCCGATCGGAGGGAACAAACAAACGCACCCAATGAAACTTGCGATGCGATTGAGCGCTGGCCATCGATCTGCAGATCAGATCGATGGTGGGAAATGCGTCGGGAGGTCGCAATTGGCGGGGTAAAGGTTAATGATCGAAGCAATTGTGGGCCGTTGGATCTGGGAAGGTGGAGAGGAGATCAACGGTGGACAACTAATCAGGGATATGTACATGAGGGCTAACCGCATCGGAGTTTGTGAGGCAAAAAGACTTGCACACGGCGTATTGTTCCAATGTGATAAGTGTTGAAAGTCTTTAGCACCTGGTTCTAGGGTGCAGGCACATGAAGGGGAAGTGGTTTAGGTTTAGCCCAAGGGGCTTAAGCCTTTATAAAAATGGGTTTTTTATAGATTTTCAATGGTTTTCAAAGGAATTTGAGGGTTTCGGTAAGGTTAAAAAGTGAGTTCTTAACCTTGTAGAAATGATTTTCATGAATGGAAGAAGAGGAATCATGAAAAATAGAGGAATTTTATGGAGAAAAAGGGGAGAAAATGAAGGTTATTTTTGAGTGGAGGAAGGGGAAAAATGATGATTTTGCAGCAGTCTTTCCTTATGAAATCAGCAGACTCTCTGAGTATAAAACAGGAACAGTAGTGAAGATTTGGACAGAGGCATGAGGCCTTCAAGAGTCTTCAAGAGCCAACACTTTTTAGCAATAAAATTTTTTCCTTGAAGGCTCCAAAAAAATTTAGCCACCTTTTGCTATAACAAATTTTATAGGTGGCTAACAAGGAGACCACTCATCATATCGTATTCTGAGGCATTCAGGGGTAATATTTCATTGGTTCCACTTAAGGAACTATTATCCTCCTCCTGTATTACATATGGCAGCTAGTGTGTCCTTAATTTTGATCCCATATGTTGATGATGTTCTTATCATTAATGTTGACATGATTGGAGGGATGGCACATGGACTAGACTTACACATTGAGAATGAGATTCCCCACACTTCTTATGCTTCATGCTTCAAGGGGAAAATTGGACAGTATATGGTTGCTACATTAGATATCTTGTTTCTTTATGAGGTAAGCCATTTGGTTAACTTGAGAACTTGGGAGGAGCATCTCATGAGCTCTTTGGAGGATCATTTCAAGGATGGATTGTGTTATCACCCGAATTGGACCCCGGGCTGAAAAAGGCAAATCAGGGTAACAACTAAACCATGCTCAGCCTTGTAGCTAGCCCTACAAGGACAGGAGAGGACTCTCTCTGTAAAAGAATATTCAATAAAGTGAAATATAAATCTGATATTAGGCTAGGTAAAATGATAGGGATAAAAGTTTTAAATAAAATGAAATGAATTTCTGGGGATGTGGGGACAAAAATGGGACAGCTGAAACGGGGAATTAAATCAAGACACAGGGTGTTTCATGGGGCAAGATAGGCAGGAAACTTAGCAAATAAAATTTAATGAGGATGGGATGGAAAGACTGGTGAGGAGCTGAAAAGGGCACAATAAATGGATCATTTTCAAATAGAAGAAAAATACAGAGTATGAATGATTCCCCAAGGCAGAGCATATAAAATGGATTCTACCTTTCTGTCTTGAAAGAATTCAAAAGGAAATGTTTATGGATGAATGGAACACATAAAAATTCACATATGAAACAAAGAAGAAAAATAAATGCTAACTCTCATACCACATGGATCCCACAAATCAGAGCTGCATCTCTTATTAATTCCTATCAAACTGTGCAATGTAGCACAGAGATGTTCTTCCACACTATTCCCCTACTTTCTGATTTTTCAGACCTCAGACTTTTAGACCGCTTACAAATGATTTACAATTACATTAAATAGAACCAATTTGTGGGAATATAGATCGACAGAAAGAGGAGCTATTATAACAGCTCAAGAACTAAAAACTAAAGATAGAAAACAAGAGCCAATAATCTTTCCGAAAGGAAGACCTGCGTTACATTTGAAATTTGTTGATAACCAATGAGGAGGCAAAACCTGTAGCGTAGATCCTTTGAATCGTAACTGAAAGTGTGACTGTGACAACGTTGGTTCTCGGCTGCTGACGTTTCTCTTTCCATTTGTCATTTTGAAGAAAACTGACCTTTATAAATGCTGTTGAAACGGAAATGAAATGAAATAATGCCTTACGTGAAGGGGAAAAGGTAATTTGAATGGGAAAAGGGGAGGGAGATGGGGTCCAAATTATAATCGCAATTGCAATATCGGAGGGGGGGAGGTGAAATACATATGGGAAATGCCGATGCCAATGGCCCAATTGACTTTGAGTCATCAGATCGACAGGGAAAATCGACGATGGGGAGATCAAGCGGGGGTTGTTGTGATCGGAGGAGTGGATTGGGTGATCGGAAGAAGAGTTGCGATCGGAGGATCTTGCGATCGGAGGAGTGTTGCGATTGAAATGTTCCGATTGGCGAAGGATCATTGGATCAGAAGAAGAATATCAACGGTTGTGGGTTAATCGGGAGTGTTTCAATTGGGGATCTGCAATCGGGAGGGAGTTCAATCAGATAATGTTGCGATCAATCGGATTGGGGACTGTTGTGATTGATCGGAGGAGGGTCTGCGATCATCGGATCGGAGGATGGTGCGATTGGCTAATCGGACGGCTTTTATAAGATGAGCGATGTGATCGGGGGTGAGATAGGGACTTAACGTGATCGCATCAGAACCTTTGGGATGGGACAATTGGAATAGCATTTCCAAACTTTGCGATTGCGATATAAAGGGGATTAACCTTTGGGTCGGGGTTTTATATGATATAAAACTTTATAATAAAGTTTCATCACAACGTATGGTGGGGAAGTGGTTTGGCATAATCGCAATTATACTTATAATGCGATTATAATCGGAAAGGGAAAAAGGGAATTTTTTAAGAGAAATATTAAAACTTTAATAACACAAAGTTTAAAGGAAAAATAGGAAATAGGGGGTATATGAGGATATAGGGACTTTTACTTCACTTAAGCATGAATTTCAATCCAGAAGTCAGTTTTGAGAGTGTAGTATACCATTGGAAAGCTCTTTCTGGGCTCTTTTTTATGGATCTGCTTGGAGGATGATTTGGCACTGAAGATGCTGCAGAAAACTTCTTTGAAAGCAGGGACATCACTTTGCGGAGAAAACAGCTTCTGAATTATGACTTTGAGTTTATTTGGCTTCCTCATGACCTTGCTGATATTATTGACATTTGACTCATTAACTTGACCATGGTGAGACCTTAGCAAATAATGATACTCATCCTATAGCCTACTGATATGATTTTAAGAATGAAAGTGAATAATGACTGAAGACCATAGAGAGGAAAATCAGCAAGTTTCACATGAGGGAAAACTGATGAAGAATTACTACCATCAATGAATCCATGACCTAGCGGAACGGTGAAATTGATTATTATGGGACTCCTATTATGCAAATGCAAAGAGTAACTTTGATCACTGATGGCAGTATGACCAGACTGACACTACCAGATTGATTGGGAGACACACGGGTCATGAGGAGAGCCTATCATATGGAGGTGTCACAAGGGAAGGAGGAGAAGTGTTGCAGCACTCACCTTTATAGTTGCTTGAGGACAAGCAACATTTGGGAGGGGAGGATTGTAATATTCCAAATTATCTTTCAGGTAGTTGGAATATTAAATTTTGTTTTTCCACTTAGATAGAATAATAAGAGGGTAGGGAGACCCATAAATCTCCTTAGTAGGAATAAAATCACTCCTAATGTGAATAAGGAGCATCAAAGTAGCTCGATAAAGCATCATTATGTGCAAATACGAGATGAAGCATGTGGATGGGGTCATGTTTGACCAAATCAACAACGCTGGTATGGAAGGAGTGGATAATCAATGAGAGACAGCGTAGTGTGAATGGGAGGGAGTCTCCATGAGAGTATTGGCTTTAATGAGTCGCGCCCAAGGTGAGAAGGCATCCATAGAAGCCATGCCGATTATTATTATGTTTTGATTCTATCATGACATCTTGCTCTCTTTAGCTATTTAGTGGAGACTGTTGTGCTGTTTAGCACAAGGGTGTTCTTGAGCGGGAATCCCACCCTCATCCTCGTGGGACTTCAAGTGCCCACTCAGGAGGGGTTATTGAGTTTCATTTCCACATTTCAGCATTAGGCCAAGCTTCAGTGTTCTTCTACAACACATTTTCTTCCAAGGTTGTGCTGTGTTGCAGGGTAGAAGCAGTGGAGGGTTTACAGGGACATTTTATGAGCTTGTTTTCACTGGAGGAAGCATTATTTCCATTAGGAAGCTGACAAGGGAGGTCCTTGGAATTATATCATCATTTGGCACCAGGCCAAGTTATTATCACCTCCTATAGTGTAGTTTCCCTCATAGACTGAATTATATTGGGGAGAATTTGCATTGGAGGATTAAGTACATCTTTTGGAGAGTTAGATTTCCAATGAAGGGATAAGCCTTTCACTTGGAAATTCTATTGGAGGAGTTCTCACATATTTTTACATCAGTTCAGCCACCTCCTTCCAGTATTCAGTTTCTAGCTTCTTATTCAACCCTAGAGTTGCATTCCATAATTTTTGTATATTGTGTATTTCTGGAAACCCTTTCTGCGTTGTCTTGGAAAGGTGTTTTAGAGCCTAGATCTCTACTCCCAGAATTTCTTGAGAAAATATTGGGACATCCACATGATTTCATTTTCCAGTAGCAGTGATACTCACTAAAACTGCTCTGTATTGGCTTCTAGTATTTTTATAGTAGCAATATTTCATGATTAAGGGTGTATGTTCATTGGAGGCTTGTTTGCCTTGATTGCATGAGTTTTTCCTCAAAGACATTGTGCATATTTGCCACTATCCATAATAATATGGATCTTTCATTGTTTCCTATTTGACGTATTGATATTTACTGTTGTTTTTCATTTTCATGTTCAATATTTCTGCTTTACCTATTTTGGAATATTACACATGATCAGTATGTTGTGGAGTCCAAATACTTCATCCATGTTGAGGTTGATTGGTTTAATAACCCCTTACTTTGAACCCATGAATTCGAACGACATCCACCTTGTGGCCATTACATTGCCATCCAATGTTTGGGTAAGGGGGCATCCACTTTTGAGAGTCAGGGAGAATAAATTCTCCCCAACCCTCCTAGTGCATCTTGCATCTGGTAGTGTTGACTCTAGTACCATTATTCTTCCCCATTTAGAAGAACCTCTAGAGTTTCATATCACTCCAAATAACCATAAGGATGATTCACTTAATCATCCCTTCATCTTACATCAACAACCTAGTCCCTTAGACATTGTTGTTGCTCAACCACCATGTTTTCTATATGAGCATCGGTTCACTATATCCGAAACCACTCTTTGGTATAGTAACACCATGTATGCGAACATAGAAATTCAGTCCGTTTGATTCATATATGGAGTGCCAAATGAGATTGGTAATCAACTATTTACTTTCTCTAACTACATCCTTTATCTGTTCTTCCCATAAGAAGACATCCATAACATCAACAAATGGAGAACCACGTTATCAAAATGTGTTTAGAGTCCACTATTCTAAATACATTTGACATGTCCATAGCATGTTAGGGGCACCTATGCCTTTATCATCTCCTCATTATCCTCTAGAGGATATTGTGTCATTTGGGCTAAATGCTTGAATCCCTTATTTGGGTACTTGGAACATAATGGTTCTCCAGAAACTCCTCTAGTTAGGGGCATCACTCCCACATTTAGAATACCAGATCATACCCCTCCATTAAATATGCTTAGGGGCAGTATTGAATGTTTGGGGGAATGATGACACCGCTTTCCACCTTCTTACATGATTAACATAAGTCTCGGTCTAGACCCCAAAGATATATGTATGGTTGATTATCCTTCCATTCCTTGGATAATTTGTCCTACCAACCTCTCCGACAAGCCATATACATACATCGCATATCGTAAACCCTTGATACCATATTTTCAAACATTCTACTCTATGTGATACCACACTTACCACTTGGTCCCCATGTTTGACTTGGTGGGCAGGGATGATTCTAGACCTTCTCTTGTAATTCATTCTTGTATTCCTTTCTTACCTTGATTATTCACTAATAACCACCCTTCCAAGAAGCATTAAGGCCACCTTTGGACAACTAAGGCCACCTACCTGAAAGTCACAGATCTTAATTCTGACGGTCGGTTGGTCTGCTATGATATCCACAGGATTTAGGGCCTTCTCCTCCTCTCCAAATTCTCCACAGCTCACTTAGCAAATGAATTACATTTGAAGGGAAATCACCCTTTTATAGGAAAAACCCTAGTTTTTCCATTGCCCATTGTGACCAAATTGTAGCTCAATTTTATGAACTGTCAGCATTGTTGGAAAGCTCTCAACGAGTTAGATAATTGGTATTTCTTTGTTTTTGGTAATTTAACACTTCATCTAACAGCCATTTTTCCATGAAGTTTCACTTTTCCACCAATTCAAATTGAATCTCTTCATATGAGCCACCTATACTTTGGTACCACTTTTCCTTGGAACTTGTCATATCATGTGTCATCATGGATAACCCTTATTTACTCATGTTTTTATTGTTCCCCTAGGCCAATCCTGTGTGGAAACATCATCAATTCACCCTTGTTTAGAGCATATGAGATGATTCACCCTTGCATTTATGAAGTTTTTTATGGGTCCCATTATATTTTGTTACATTATTTCCATCCATATTTGCATCACATTCATCACATGTTGTTATTATTGACCTCCAGCTATATTTATCGTCATTGAAAAAAATTCTTCTAAGTACTTGACCATCCCCTCTAGAATCGAGTCAGCCACTGCCAGGTCAACCATGCATTTCATGCTTTGACAAGGGAAGTCGTTAGTATGTGTCTCATTTTATATCCATCCATTATTATCCATGTTGTCATTCCATCAATCACTCTACTATGATCCCTCGTGCCTTAGTTGAGGATCCTAATTACCTCAGCTCTGGCAGGCCCTCTTATGTCGACTTCAGCACATTCATTCCAGAAGAACGGTCTAGAGGGTGGTGTAACTTGGTTCTAGATTTCATCATTTCTTGGTGCCTCAAATCAAGCCAATGGAATCATCATTGCCCTTTGACTTTTTTGTTTCTTACGTGCTCGACTCGAGCTCATTATCACATGATTCAAAATCATACACTTGATGGTTCGATGATCCATTAGATTATACAAGTGATTCTCGTGTGTGTGTGAGATGTTTCAGACATCATGAGGGGGTGGCCCTTTAGGTATCCCCCCACATGCCCGGATAACCTCATATTATGTTCCAGCCTTAAATGCAATTTCGTATGTTTTATGGGTTTGGTTATAGCCTCTTGCAATGCCCACATCATGCATGTATCATTCAAATTATCCATTCATATCTTTAGAGCCCTTTCATTTTCAGCAGGGCTTCTTCAGTTGTGATCCCCCCTCTCCATGTCCGCTTGAGGGGCATTATGTTTCATCTACTCAAATTTTATTGTATTTAGTCTTGGCCTATGTTTTTCAAGACGCATTATGTATATGGGATTCATCGTATTATGTCATGGCCCATTTATTCCAGTGGAACATGTATTATGTACTTTGTATCACAGTCCCACATTGCTTGGCTCATCATTATTCTTTATACTCAGTTATATTGGTGGGTATGGATATGCCTCCCCCGCCTTATTTGAGATCATGTACTCACACATAAAAGGATACTTATATCAGTTTAGTAGGTCGCGCCGCCTCCATTTTTTTCCTTCCTCGCATTGATTCAGTCGTCTCTCTCTCTCTCTCACTTTAACTCCCATTTAGTGTCTTGTGGAAGTGTAACTTACAATGTATTTCGGTCATACGATTTTCTCTTAACTCTCATATGTTGGGGGGGAATCTGTTATCACCAAAAAATGACACCTAGTGATTCTTAACTAGGTGGATCGAAATACACCATGTGAGTTTAATTTTAGCATAGTAAAATCAATTTAACTATAATAGATAATTTAATAAATCACTTTTATTAGGTTATTTTCGATTAAAACCCATGAGAATAATTAATAAACCATTATTTATTTAATTTTATCTAGGAATATTTATTAAATAATTATTAATAAATATTCCTTGTCACATTTGACTAAATCACCTACGAATAATTAAATAAATCATTATTTTTTTAATATTCATTATTTCGATATTTGAAATAATTATTAAATCATTATTTGATAGTTATTTCATTTTCACACCTTTATTAGCATTTGTGAAATAATTAATAAATAATTTTTTTGTTAATTATTTCTAAATAAAGTTATTTAACCATTTTAAATATCTTTTCCCTCTCCAAAAATATAATAAAGTATTCCAAGCCGATAGATCTAGATTTTGGTCAATAATACTTTATTATTCTCCATTTTCAAGTTCAACCCAATACTTTCCTATAAATAAGAGGGGTTTTCATCCATTTCTCAACATGATCATTATCATCGTCACCATTATCATCACATATCATTCAAGCTCCCATTTTTGAGTTATACATTGTTAAGGTTTTCACACATTTGAGAAAAAGGAAGATCTAAATTCTGAAATGAAGAGGACATCAAAGGACCCATCCCATTGAAGGGAACTTATGACCTTTTGTAATTCTCCTTCGCTAAGTGCATTAATATAATTATTTTCTTTCAAAATATTTTCCAAGATTGGGTTTTTACATCGGTTTTATATCTGTTGTTTGTTCTTTTATATTTGCATACATCCATTTTTTTTGCATGTTTTTCTCACATATTTGTTGCAGATCTAAAGTATAAGCAGCCACAAGTGTTTTTAGGGTCACTAGTTCCTCATGACTTAAATGAGGTCTCTTTGGTAAACCTTCCAAAATATATCATACTAACACCTAATTTCACAAAAAATTTCATTGTGGAGTGTGATGCCTCAGGCCATGACATTTGTGTTGTTTTGATGTAAGAAGGAAGCCCTGTTGCATTCAAAAGCAGCAAAATTAAAGGAAATAACTACTCAAATCCATTTATGAGAAAGAAATATAGGCGATACTAAATGCATTTAAGAAATGGCGTCCACTCCTAATAGGAATACATTGCAAAGTAAAAACATGTGATGAATGTGTTGTACCTCCTACAGACAACCTTGAGTTGCAAAATACCAGTGCCTAGGACATCTTAAAATCATAGGTTAAATGTAGACAATTTCCAGGGTGCCTCTAACAGAATATGGATTAAGAGAGTAATGGTTGTTGTGGTTCAGAAACGATGAAGACTTTGGAGTCGGATTCATGCGAATTACCCTATACTACGAGAGGGCTTAGGAAACTGTATTGTTGGGTGGCTTTCAAATGGGCAAAGTGTGAATCAATGAGAAAAATATCTCAAAATATACAAAGGTGTAGAGAAGGAATGGAGGAGGAGGAACGCACGAGAGACAGACTTAAAATTCTTAAGAATATGTCTCCCGTGAACTTAGAGGAAGCGAATATGAATGAGATATGAACAACAACAGAGATTCTTGGAGCTTGAATTAAGGGGGCACATCAAGTTTAACACATGGCGTTATTCATACATGAATTGATGAATAAAAATGTAATACCACCGGAAGCTACATTACACGAATCATCAAAGTAGCAAAACATGGAGGATGATTATACATAAACAGGACATTACTGATAAAAAACGAATAATGATACATACTACTCATTGGTCCATCTGTAATCCAAATAAACAACATTGTATATCATATTATGTTAAAAAAAACTCTCTCAAATATGTGTCTCAGAGCATAAAGAGCACAGTCATACAGAACTACAACAAAATTTCTCCAAAATTCAGAACCCTTCTTTCATCTCCAAACTCTCAACATATAGAGTTCCCTTTGAGGGTCTACTATCGAATCAAATTTCCATGATTGACCCAAACATGTAAAATTAAAAATACCCTAACTTACAGAGCATGCATCAAGAAATCACTCCTGTAATCAGAAAATAAAAACTGAATTGGGTAAAATCGAGATTTTACCATAAAAACATCACAATCCAACAGTAAAATAAACTGCATAGTTGGCCACGGAGGCCAAATTCTAGAATCTTCAAAATGGGGTAGTAAGTAATGGCCATGAACAAGCGAGCAGTCTGACCTACATCACTTGATTCCGCCAGCTGTTGAAAGCCTTCACTCCCTTGTTCTCATGATTTCCACTAACCGTTACGGAACAACTAGTCATGCTACGCGTGGATTGCTCTTTGACGAGGAGTTCTCGGGAAACTCAATAAACCATAATTGTTCTTATTCCACCGAAAAACCCATGCTGTGTAGGATTTGCAAACTGGAGACCTAATTTCAGAGGGGGGCCTGAATGGTTTCTGGTATTGGATGGGGGGGTGTGAAATGGCTGCAGGCTAACACGTAGCACTGGAGGTGGTTTCCAAAACTGGCCATTTCGGACCCCTCCCGGGTGTTAACATTCAGAAGGTGAAGGGGGGCCGAAATAGATCATGAGTAGTTGGATGTGTGATAGGGAGCAAAGATGAGGGGAAGATGGTGGAAGTTTAGCAGGATGGTTAATATTGAAAAGAATGGGATAAAGACTGTGGACAGGCTTTGATGACGTGGCAGGGAGGCGAGGCCCCAATTCATATCGCAAGTCACAATCGGGAGCATCGAGGATCAGGACAGGAAGTAAGAACGAATCAATGCGAAGTGCGATGTGTGATGGCAATAAGGTGACATGGAAGGATGGAGGTGGGGCCACTCGCAGATCGCAGTCGGAAGTTATTTGTTATGAGAAGTTGTGGTAAACATTATAATCTACAAAGTGGAATGTGTGGTGAGCGGATAATGGAGGATGACGTGGCATGACGGAGGTGGGGACCGCCCATAGATCGCAATCGGAAATGTTTTGTGATAAGAAGTGAAGGGTAAATGTTATTATTTATGATGCATAGAGTGCGGTGAGCGGAAGGTGATGTGGAAGGATGGAGGTGGGTCCACCTGCGGATCACAACCGAGAGTATTTAGTTATGAGGAGCGGGAGGTAAATGCTATAATCTACGATTTGCGATGTGCAGTGGTGCAAAGGTTGGTGATGTGAAAAGGTGAATGGTATGTTTCTTTCCTCTTTTGACTGCGGGGCGTCCTCCCGACCCGCGCTTGAAGTGTTTGGCCCTCATCTTAGCCACTCTAGTTCTTCATTTGCTTAGCTTCCCATGTTTCCTTATCGCTCTTGGAAACCAAAAACCAACATTGCCTTATAGGGGCCACTTCTCCACCTTGTGTGTGGTCACTGGCCAACATTGGCTCTATCTGAGGACAACGTGTTGTTCTAAGTGCATTGAGAACCTATGGACGTGAATACCTGTGCTTTATTGGGTGCATGGAGTCGAAAATGCATATTGTAAGCCTGAATTGAAACTAGAACTGAGTTGTGCACTGCCAACTATCAAAATGGAAATCACTACTGCACCCTGAAAATCTTAAATGTTGAAATCTAAACTAAGTTGAAACTAGAAACTGAAACACACTTGAACTGAAAGCTGTAAAGCAATCTGAAACTAAAACTAGAAATATGTCATAGTACTCAGCTTATTTGCACACCTACCTACCCTAATCTGCTAGAATTACTGCTATTATAAATGATACAATAATTCCAATGTAACCAGGCAAGAAACTACTCTAATAACTTTGTTCTTTCACTATTTTTCACCAAACTCAGGAACAAGCCTGTTAAATGTTTTTGATAGAAATTCCCAGCCTAATCTTCATTGCAAGGAGCTTGGAAAACTTGAACCACAACAGAAGTGCTGAAAAGGTATGGTGGCTTTGTGATAAAAAATTTCTCAATATAGATTGCCACTGGATCAAGATACGCTTGACCTATTTCTGAATATGATGACCCAATCGATTCAATCTCACAACTTGGTACTACACATGTGTTCTCCATGTCTTCAAAAAACTCAAAACATGTTTGCATTTTATCTGATGAATTAAGGCATAGAGGTAAAAAATTAAACTAGATCAATTCTTCCTTTGTTTTAAAATTTTCCTCTCTGTTCAGTAGGTTCACTTCCACATCAACTGCACCATTTTGCATTTCTTCAAGGGTTGTCATGTCCCTTTCTCTTACTTGGAATGCCATCTCTAAATTAAAGGTATCTGGGTAGTGCAAGAGAGCTACTCTTGGGGGTGGCCTTATATCAACAGGCATTGAATGATACACCTTATTGAACCTGGTTCAAAAATATTGTACTGTCTCCCCAGGCTGTATTTTTAAATGTCCATTCTCTTCTATGATAAGAAAGACATTTCCCATGATTACCCATTAACCTAGGAAAACTTGCATGAATTGATGAAAATTTCTCATGCTAGTAGCAGGAATATTCTCAAACCAATTTTTAACTTTACCTTGTACTGAAAGATAATTTGAGAGATGGTGTTCATCATGCAAATCTGACTACTCTTTAATCTCTAAAGGAAGTACTGATTGTTGAGGATGTTCTTGTGGATCTAGACAATTAATATCTGCTGCCTCTGTTTCTGGATCACCAAACTGCTATTGATTTTTAGCATTGTCCTCTAGGAAACACTCCAGCTCTTCCCCTTCTTCATGAAGGGTAAAATCACCTCCCTCTTCTTCAGAATAGGCTAGGAACTGGTTTTCTACATGAAGTCCAAAAAGCACCATGGGTCATTCTTCTTGGAGATTAAATAGTGTGGGCCGTTTTTTTGTAATGGCTTCTTTGAACTGCTCTTTAGGAGGGTAGGGAAATTCCAAGGGTACAGAAGTGGACTTCTCATTTTTGGAAGGATCAACTTCTTGCTTTGTGAAAGTGGATGCAATGGCCGTATGAGGGGCTGAATCTTCTAATGCCTTCTTTCCTTTACTAGCAGGACTAGGAGGGGTTTGTTCTCTTGATGTTGACCCTTCATTTTGTTCTTTCCCTCTGGTTCTCTTTCTGGAGTACCTAAGGTCATACTTCTTGTGGAGTTGAGCCTGCATGAAATCCCCGAACTGTCTATAGTAATTGTCAATATCTTAATCTTCTAGAGGGACTTCCTTCTCTTCTTTCTCCCCTTGCAGGATGAGTTCACCCTCCTCATCATCAGAGTAAGTGATGAATTGATTCTCTTGACTATCTGTGACTTCATCAGCCCTTCCCTCCACTTCTCTTTCCCGGTATAAAGGAGGTTGAATGTGGTCCTGTTGTTCCTTCCTATCCCATTGCAACAACTGCAGAGGGGGCCTCCGATACTAAGGATTAAACCCTCGGTTACGAATCATTTGGTTGGGATGAGGAGGGAAATTTTTGGCCTCCAATTCAAGCTTAATCAACTTATTTGAAAGGTTCTTGATTAGCTTATTCATTTCTTCAATTCTATACTCTTGTGATTCCCTTTCCTGATTTGAAGTAGAAGCCTCCTCCCTGTTCTCTCTTCTGGCTTGATGTTCTGTCTTCCCCTTGAATTTACTAGTATAATCAAAGTTTGACTCTACCTCCAATGCATTAGTCTATATCTGATCCAAAGATGTGGATTTTATTTTTCTTAGGGTGAACCCAAACTCCAGTTCAAAAGCTCCTGCAAAGACCACCTTAGCAGCTTCTTGGGGAGGCTTTATTTTAGTAGGGATATCGTTATAGAGCTTATTGAACCTCTTTATGAATTTTTTTACATCCTCATTATGTCTATTTTTTAGAGCATTGAACTCGGTGAGAACGTATCCATGGTCCCTCTTTTCTCCCCATTTTAATGTGAAGAAATTTTTCAGTTCTTCTCAAGTGTGGACCGTGTTGTTCGCTAGAGACTTCAACCATTTTCGAGCTTCTCCCTCAAAGCATTGGATGAAAAGCCTTAATACCACATCTAAGTTCTCTAAATTCACATTCTCAGCGAAGGTGCAGAAGGTTTCAATATTTCTTTATGCACAAGTATTATCTTCCCTGGTGAACTGAGGCAACCACTCTAGATAGTCTTTCGGCATATCATTTAGAGGCTGAGGGAGGGACAAGGGGGTATACTTGTTCAAAACGAAACTCGACACAATCATCTGATTTAGAGGTGGGGGTAGACAGTGGATCTGAATCTGGTGTGAGGCCTGGTGAAAGCCAGGATTACTTCGGATTAGGACTATTTTATAGTGGAGTCGCCAAGGTGAGGAATACACAACTCCCAACCCTTCATGCTCACCTGTTTGAAGGGTGGAATTTATGTTGTCTCCCAGGAAAAATATTTATTCATTCGTATCCCTGACAGCAACACCAAAAAGATGTTGTAGCTCCTACAGACAGCCTTGATTTGAAAAACACCAATGCCTAGGACATCTTAAAATCAGAGGTTAAATGTACACAATTTCCAGGGTGCCTCTGCATAATATGGATTAAGAGAGTAATGGTTGTGGTGGTTCAGAAATGATGAAGACTTTGGAGTCTGATTCATGCAAATTACCCTATACTGTGAGAGGGCTTAGGAAGTTGTATTGTTGGGTGGCTTTCAAATTGGCCAAGTGTTAAACATTGATCAGAAGCTTTCAAAATATGCAAAGGTGTAGAGAAGGAACGAAGGAGGAGGAACCCGTGAGAGGAAGCATTAAAAGTCTTAAGAATCTATCTCCCGTGAACTCAGACGAAGTAGATATGAATGTGATATGAACAAAAATAGAGATTTGTGGAGCGTGAATTAAGGGGGCACATCAAGTTTAACACATGAGCATTATTTATACACAAATTCATGAATAAAAATTGCATACCACCAGCAGCTACATTACATGAATCATCAAAGCAGAAAAACATGGAGGATGATTATACATAAACAGAAGATTATTGATAAACAAAATAATAAAGATACACACTACTCATTTCTCCATTTGGAATCCAAATAAACAAAATTATATATCATATTATGTTCAAAAAATCTCTCCCAAATATGTGTCTTAGAGCATAAAGAGCACAGTCATACATAACGACAACAAAATTTCTCCAAATTTTAGAACCCTTATTTAATCTCCGAACTCTCTACATATAGAGTTCCCTTTGAGGGTCTACGATCGAATCAAATTTCCATCATCAACCCACACATGTAAAATCAAAAATATCCTAACTAACTTACAAAGCGTGCATCAAGCAATCACTCCTGTAATCAGAAAATCAAAACAGGTTTGGGTAAAATTGAGATTTTGCTATCAAAACATCACAATACAATAGTAAAAGAAACTACATAGTTGGCCATAGAGGCAAAATTCTGGAATCTTCAAAATGGGGCAGTGAGGAAGGGCCATGAACAGGAAAGCAGTTTCACCTCCATCACTTGATTCTGCATGTTGTTGAAAGCCTCCACTCCCTTGTTCTCATGATTTCCACTAACCGTTACAGAACGACCAGTCACACTACGCATGCCTTCCTCTTTGACGGCGAGTTCACGGGCAACTGAATAAACCGTAACTGTGCTTGTTCCAACCCAAAACCCATGTTGTGTAGGACTTGAAAACTAGAGACCGGATTTCGTAGGGGGCCCTATCCAGTTTGTGGTATTGGATGAGCGGGTGCGAAATCGCTACAGGCTGACACGTAGCACTGGAGATAATTTATGAAACTGGCCATTTCAGACCCCCCCCCCCCCCCCAACCCGCGATGTTAACCTTCAGAAGGTGAAGGGGAGTTGAAATATATCATGAGCTGTCGGATGTGTGATGGGGAGCAGAGATGAGGGGAAGATGGCAAAGGTTTACGGAGATGGTTAATATTGAAAAGAACGAGATAAAGGCCGTAGATTGGCTTTCATGATGTGGTAGGGAGGTGGGGCCCAAATTCATATCGCAATTCACAATCGTGAGCATCGGGGATCAGAACAGGAAGTAAGAACGAAACAATGCTAAGTGCGATGTGTGATGGCGGAAAGGTGACGTGGAAGGATGGAGGTGGGGTCGCATGCAAATCGCAGTCGGAAGTTCTTTGTTATGAGAAGCAGTGGTAAACATTGTAATCTTCGAAGTGAAATGTGCGGTGAGCAGACAATGGAGGATCATGTGGTGTGACAGAGGTGGGGCCTACCTGTAAATCGCAATCGGAAATGTTTTGTGATAAGAAGCAGAGGGTAAATGTTATGATTTGCGATGTGCATGGTGTGATGAGAAGAAGGTGACGTGGAAGGATGGAGGTGGGGCCGCTCGCGGATCGTAATCGGGAGTATTTAGTTATGAGGAGCAGGAGATAAATTATATAATATGTTATTTGCGATGTGCGGTGGCAGAAAGGTTGGTGATGCGAAAAGGTGAATGGTAAGTTTATTACATTTTTTGACTACGGGCATCCTCCCAACCCGCACTTGAAGTGTTTGGCCTTCATCTTAGCCGCTCTAGCTCTTCATTTTCTTAGCTTCCCATCTTGCCTTATCTCTCCTCGAAATCAAAAACCAACATTGCCTTATAGGGGCCACTTCTCCACCTTGTGTGCAGTCACAGGCCAACAGATAGTTTGAATTCATATTGGAGGAAATACTACCTTCAAAATAGAAACAATAATGGGTTACAAATATTCTAGGTTATGAATTCGAAATTATCAAAAAAAAGGAAAAAAAATATATTGTGGTTAATGCACTCTTAAGGAAAGAGGAAGATAGAGGGATTACTATGTGTTATTTCCATTCCACAAACTAACTGGTTGGAAGAAGAAAGGGGAGAATACAAGGAATATGAGAATGTATGAAATACCAACAACAACTATAGGAGGGCCCTAATGTAGTAAAAACAAATATGTGGAATAATGGTTTGTTGTGGTTTCAAGATCGGTTATATTTATGTAATAATTCCCAACTTGGATAAAAGGCCTTTTGGAATTACATTATTTTCTTGTATGAGGACATTTAAGGTAATTTAAAACATATCGTAGGATAAAAGAAAGATATTTTGGGGGAAGTTATTAAAGCATATGTACAAAATTTTATGGTTGGATTTATGGTATGCCAATAGAATAAGGGAGAGACAATCAAGACCACAATCAAGACCCTAGGGCTCCTACAACCGTTAGTAATTCCAAGCCAATGTTTGGAAGAAGTTTCAATAAATTTTATTATAGGTTTATCCAAATATATACGGAAGAATTTCATTAGGGTAGTGGTAGATCAAATGAAAAAATATGTCCATTTTTTATCTCTTTCTCATCCTTTTAATCTGAGTACAGTGGAAGAAACATTACTGGAAAAAGTAAAAAAACTACATTGAATATCAAATATTAATGTAAGTGAGAGAGATCCAATTTCCACTGGAAATTTTTGGACTGAATTATTTTTTTGTGTGGGTAATCAATAGGTTTACAACTCATCTTACCATTCTCAATTCAATGGAAAAATTGAGATTTTGAATAAACGTTTATAAGGATATCTATGTTTCTTTGCATCAAATAAACAGACACAATGGGTCATATGGTTTCCCTTAGCATAATGGTGGTACAACATATCCTTCCATACTTCATAAAGAAATTTCCACATTTATGGAACTTTGTAAATTGTGGATATCATCCTCCATCTATCACAACAGCCTTGAACGAGGTTGTAAAGGCTCAAGTAATGGAAGACCACATAGGGAACCAACAAAGGGTTCTAAAACTATTAAAGGACAACTTGGATAGAACACAAAATAGGATGAAACAATAAACAAATGAACATCACAAAGAAAGGGAATTTTAAGCGATTGATTGGGTATTTATGAGAATACAACCATATAAAAAAATCTCCTCGAGCAACAAAATAAGGATAATAAATTAGTACCAAGGTACTATGACCCCTATAAGTTGGTGCAAAGGATTTGAAATATATCTTACAAATTGGATTCACCTCCATCTTCATGTATACATTTAGCCTTCCATGTTTCTTGATTAAAGAAGGTAACCAGTGACAAGATCCTAGTCTAATTTATTTAACAAGAGATTAATGAAAAATGCTAAATCATATTAGACCAAAAATAATCCTAGAAACAAGGATTAAGAAAGTGAGAAATCGGAAATTATTGAGTACCTCATAAAATGGTAGAATGTACCAATGGAAGAGATGGCATGGGAAGATGGCTTATTCCTGCAAAAAGACCCATAATTAGTCAAGTGTTAAGGACAACATTTTTTTTAAGGGGAGGGACATGTTAAGCCCTATGTAAACCCCATGTTGACCCTTAAATTCCTTAGATATTGATTGATTACATTTCTATTATTATATTGTTATGTAGGCTAAAACTCTTCATGGTCCCATTTTATTATAAGTGTGCTCCTTGTTATATATATATATATATATATATATATATATATAATTATACACACACACACACACACTAAGAAGACCTTGTATTAATATCATAAAATCTTGTCTTATACATTGTATTCACTGTAAAAATATGTATTCCCCTCAAAGTGACTACAATTATTGGTTTATTATTCTTTTTAAGGCACATGGTTCATAACAGAGCACTACTTTTTAACTCTCAATGAGTGGCTCATAGAAAAAAAACTAATACCAATGGTGAAACTCCAAAATTTTAGAGCTTCAAATCTTCAATTCTTTGAGTTATGAATGGCCCAATTCAAAAAATAGGCCAAACTATAATATTAGTCACAAAATTGTATATGAAAATTACTTTAAAAATAATGCTATTTCAAAAAGGGGAGAAATATATTCAAAGAATAAGGCCCATTAAAAAAGGGAATAACACATTCGAACTTGGAAAAAGAAGGCCCCAATCAACAAATTTAAGTAAAATTATGATCTAGGTGGATATTGGTGGCCACCAGCCTATTCCACTTGGGGCCCCACCATTGCCTCTTTCAGTTTTTCAGTTTTGGCACAACTTACTATTTTTAGCGGTTTTTAGGGTCCTGAACTTCCAAAGCCGTTTTGAGGCCCTAAACGATGTTTTTTGGGCATCGCACCTCCGTCGAATATCATTCCATTCCTCGGATAGATCTTTCTAATGATGCACCATGTGCGTCAAACGGAGATAGTATGCCAAAGTTATGTCCCTGGGAAGTTGAAACACCAATTTACCCAAACGGGGCCCATAGTTTTGGTGTTTCATCTCCTAGGGTTAGGTTTTTGGATGTTTATAGTTCTCCATTGGTTCTCAATAATAAATAGGCCCTCGAGCCTCATTGTAACTCAGTTCAGAGGCCTGTAGCCGCCACATCTCTTCTCAGAGATAGCTACCAGCGCCCTAGCTAGTTTTATTTCCATTCTATCTGTAAGCATATTTCAGTTCTTTGATATTAATGAAATGAAGTGTTATTTCCGCTGCATCTCTGTATTTATGGTTATATGTTTATTCTGTTGCGTTCCTGCATAAATCCGGATCAACTTATCAATTACGGTTTTAATCACTTGAAAGGGCCTTTAATTGTAAAATTAGGGCTCATTTGTATATCAGGATAAAGTTCAATAAGGAATACATTTGAAATGTGAAAAAAAGAGAGTCAAAAAGTGAGAAAAACATTCAAAATGGGTGATAAAGGGATCTAATTGCCTAATTTATAAATTGGGAAGGGAGTAAGATAAACATGGGCCCAATCATGAGGTTGGGTCTAATTTATAAAACAGGTGAGGGGAAAAAATTGCAATAATATTAAAAAAAGAAAAAGAATGAAAGCAAAGGTGAAACTTCATTAGAAGGAAAAAGGGAAAAGAGTTTGAAGGAAAAACTTTGTTTGAAGGAAAATGAGAAAGAGGCTTATCAAGAGATCAAGACTCACTTGCAAAATAGGATGAAACATATCAAGGAAGGGGCCCAATCAACATATTAGGCCTTAGTTGAAAATCAAGAAGGAAGGAAATGAGGAAGCAGCCCAATCAAGGAATTAGACCTAGCTTGAAAGGAGATTTGGAAAATATGAGGTCTAATCTAGAAGTCAGGCCCAATTGGGGAATTCGTAATAAAACAAAGTTTGGAGAAGAAAAATAAAGGCAAAGCTTTGTAACATTGACACATAGGGCCTCAAGTTAGTGAACTACTGGCATAGCACATGCATCCATGGGATATTAAATAATACTCGTAATTTCACTAAATGTTGATAAATACATTTGATGATCCTTTTGTTGTATCCCCTTTCCAATAATTCTTTCCAATAAAAAAATTCCCTACTTTTATTAGATATAAATAATTTTTACTAAATATCCCTTTTATAACCCTTATTTGATGATCCTTTTGTTGTATCCCCTTTCCAATAATTCTTTCCAATAAAAAAACTCCCTACTTTTATTAGATATACATAATTTTTACTAAATATCCCTTTTATAACCCCCAACAGTACCCTACATCCCCTTCAAATATGTATAACATATTTACTTTATTTTTTATAATTTTAAAACCCCCTTTATAATTGAACATGATAATGTATTTCTCAACAATGTGAATACCTCATGCATTCACAAAGGGTTTAAAAAGATAAAGAAAATGGTTAAGTCTGAAAACTTAAAAAACAAGGCTTGATTTTGACAATATTGCCATGAAAGTTTTTGGGTTGAACAAGGTGATCACATAATCAATATTAAGCCCATGGGGCATTGAATAAATAGTGATTGGGTGTACCATTAAGGCACTCCTTAATGTTAAGGACATTGGTTCAAAACCTGTGGGTAGTCCCACCAATATAATAAAAAAAAAACATAATCAATATGAAGCATCTCAAAGTAAAAGTTTCTAACAAAGAAAAAAAATTATTAAAGCAACATCTCTTAATAAGGCCAATCACAACAACTATTCTTTATAGAAGACTACTCTTTACAATAGGTTATCTTATATATTTCAAAATATACACGACATTAACATTCTCTTTATTTCATTACCAATCTATAAATTTTCATGGATATTACACTAGAATAATGTCACAATACATATCATTGAATAAATATAGTATATATTATGAAGATTAATTTTACTTTGGATATCATATTAGTTAATAGTTGATTTTCTCATTAAATAAATGAACTCATTGAAATGCGATAAATAGGAAATAGGAAAAAATACACACATTGTTCATAATAGACACAAGCTTTTCCTTTGGAATCCTATGTGCGAGAAAACCAACTAGAATTTTAGGTTGTTTTCTTCCTTTTTCTTTAGCATGAATATATACAATTACAAAGGAAGAGATATTTTTGATGCAGTTACTTGAGACCTATGGCCTGAAAAGGGTACTACAAAACCTTAACAACCTATATTATGTTCTTTAAATTCCCACTCCCACTTGCTCTACTCAGTTATTGAATAAAATACAATAGCATGTAATGGAATTCCTACCCCTCCTAGTGGCTTGATATTTAATAAGGTTCAATAACCAACTAGGGGTAAGGTTTGACTCCCTTGACCCTAAACTAGAGATCTAATTTTCGACCTTATTGAGTCTTTTTGAAAGTATGCAGATGGATAGCCTCATGTTCATGTGTAATGAGGGTCAATGTGGCATCCTCACATATCATGGTTGTCAACACATTGGATCAACTTGCGAGAGGCATAACTTTTACATATGAACATTGATTGACACAAATTTGCATTGTTTTAAAGGTATCTAAGTGTATATTTTCATTATATGGTTGGACACTAAAGTGGTAAAGGTTTGACCCCAAAATTTCCATTTGATGCCTCAAAATGGTTTTGGAAAGTTTTAGACCCCAATCTCTAACCTAGTACCTGTCATTAAAATGACCTTACAAGTTGATTCCTCCAAAAAATTTCACTCTAAAAGCATCGAGATAGATGAAAAATAATATGATGATAAAATCTAAATCAATTACCCATAACTAAATTTTCTCCCAAATTTTCATTAATCAATTGTCTTTTAAACTACTAGGTGCAACTAGTATTCAATTTTCTTTAGGATCATGAAGAACACTTTTATAAAAAAGTATGGCATTTGTGACATCATATTTATTATTCTTATGTCTCAAAAGCACATCAAGTGTCTTGGTTAATTAGCGCATGAAATCCTTTTAACATTCATCTTTATTAAAACAATACAATACATAATGACATGCAAGTAAATTTTTTAAACACTTGCTTATCTAAGTGGGACACATCTTTCTTCTCGTTATTAACCCAAATTGAAATTTAAAATAAAATTTCCACTAATAAGATAAATGTATATATTTTTGGGTGAATTTTGCAATGTTTTCCCTTTACCTTCAAATCCACTCTGGATTCTTCAATAGAATCATAACACAACAAATATTCTAGGTCTAAAATGAACAAAAATGATTATGCTTCACTACCCCAAAAATATTGTTGTTACATTAAATATTATATACTATCCCATCCATATAAATTAAATAGTTGGTAAACACCAATAGGCATCAATCCATGATAAGCATAAAAAAAATTTGTTTATCATCTGACATTGCTAAATTTAAAAGATGTCATAAAAACTAACCAAATTATAACTTTATTATTATTATTATTATTTATAAAAACAATTAATATAGAAGTTAAACATATATCCATTTAAAAAAACATGGAACATGATTTTTAGTCATGGAGATTTACCTCCACTTTATCATAGATATTCTCAGTCTGTAAATAGACTTTGTTATAGTAGCATGGGCCAATACCATGGCTTATCAATACCACATTCTCAACAAACCATAACTAACTCCATATGACACTTTTTCATATGACACCTTTTTAATTAATCAATTTAATTAAAAGCGAAAAAAAAAAAAAACATAACTAATTTGGAAATAAATCTCAACCATTTATTTGTGTATACTACTATGAATATTCTAGAATATTCCATGCAAGTTAAATCCCTACCATCCACCTAGTACTTATTGATAATTAAATTAAAATTATGGAAGCCTTATTCCAAAATAGAGATGTATAATTATATATTACAAAAATCGAATTGAAAATAATAGTGTTGTAATGTAGATTGCTAAATGAATTGTACCTTACAAAATATATTCAAATTATTACATCATTTTAGCATTTTCCTCTTCTATTCAAGAAGAAAATAAAAAACTAAAACATATTTTTTTCTTAAAAATAATCTATGTTGGTTTGTTTCAGTTGATTAGGAATGTACTTATCTCACCAATTTTTTCGCAAAAAAACCGCCATGGAACAAGATGGTTCCATATCTCACCAATGTTTTCGCAAAAATCCCACACGAAACAAAATCTTCATGCCAATTCTCACCATTTTCCAGCTCATAAATTAGGAGTTCTTAACACTCTTGCCATCGTGCTCTTACGATCTCTGATATTAATCACCTTGATGATGAGAAATTCCATATTCTTAAGGTTTTTGAAAACAACGGCAATAGCAGACATCAAGGTATTGTAGCTTTTCATAAAGCGAGTAAAGGTCCAAGGTTTAAAAAATACCGAGATGAAAAATTTTACAATGTTCAACTTCCATTCATCCATGGGAGCACTGATAGGATTTCTCATATTCTTAAAAATAATAATGTCTCTGCCACCTTCAAGCCCCTTAATACCATTATAAGATCCCTTCGATGTTTTAAATACCCAATGAACCCTAATTACATGAAAGGAGTTTACTCAATTCCTTGCTCGTGTGGGGTTCCATACATTGGGGAAACCGATCAATCTGTTAATTTAATAATTCAATAACATGCAACAGACATTAGGCACAATCGTTTTTGTTCCTCAGTTATTCCTAAGGATGCGGTGAAAACTAAGGATGATGTCTGCATCACAGATTCTATATTCATCGTGAGGATTGACCATTTGAACCATAGGAAGTTGAGAGAGACCATTGAAACTAAAAAAAAGGTGAAAAATCTCAACAAGGACAATGGGAAATTGAGTAAAAGTTGGATTCCCACCCACTCTTCTTCATCGTTTAGTTGTTTTATGTTGGCATTAAGATTAGATGTGTTGTCCTTGGTGGAAACTCACTTGTAAAAGGCCAAATATATTGGTTCTGGATAAACTCAGAGGTGGCACAGTGATGGAACAGAATGTCATAATGATGGGACAAAAGTTTTACAAATCAGAATCAGAAAATGGACAAAGCACATATTTAAGGAATTATACATGAGTTGATCAAGGAAAAGTCGTGTATACATGCAGATAAGAAGAAGCAAAGTCACGTATGTGCTTGCGCATTAATTATATGATACCAGGGTTCCTTACCATGGTATTAGCCCACAATATTGAGCGCAATAACGGTTATTTGATCCTGTCCAAAAATACCATCAACACTTGTGTGGTTTTGGCTCATGGTATTGGCTAAGGCTCACACTATATAAGGAGGTGAAGATAATAGTGCTAAGGGGGTATGAGTATGTGAATTGAATGAATACTTAAATATGAAGTATATTTGCATGGAATGGGCTATAATCAATAGATATATCTGATATTATGATGCACTCATGAATAAAATAATGGATCAGGCTTTGTGGACCTAAAATGACTATGCATTTGCATGATCTGTTTATGAGATGTTTAGATCTATGGTCTGGCGCATGATTGCTGAAGTAAGGAGCATGATCTGAGTAAGTTTGTAGCTTTGAAGTGTTGCACAGTCGTGAATTATTTACAGATCTATACACGGGTTAGTCACGTTAAATGCGCGTATACACGCGAGTCCAGCTCTGCAAAGGCGCGTATGGAAGCTTGGGTTTTTCTGAAGAATGTTGAAGGAAATATCTGATCAGTTTTGATGCAGAAGTCTGAGTTTAATTCTTTAGTCTGGTTACAATGATCTCACTGTTCTGTTTGAATTTGGTTGATGGCTATTTCAGTTGATCTACAAGTTGCGTTGATATAAAAGCTGTTGGATCCAGTGTAAACATTTATGAAACATGGTATGCAATGGTTCTGAGGGTCGAAGCTAGTGATCATATCAGGGGGTTGAAGCTCCCTTCTAGTGGTGGCTGGTAAACTAGATCGGGTGGTTAGAGCTCCCTTCCAGTAGCAGTTGGAGAACGAGAGAAGGTTGTAGCCTTCTGCAGATGGGTGTCTACATGCTGGTATGAGTCTGCGCCAGTAAAAGAATGTATGCAGTTTTCTATATAATTAATATTGA
Source organism: Pinus albicaulis (assembly GCA_034641835.2). NCBI lineage: Eukaryota > Viridiplantae > Streptophyta > Pinopsida > Pinales > Pinaceae > Pinus > Pinus albicaulis. The sequence continues at coordinate 577,346,144 of CM076575.1, read as the reverse complement.
AGATAGAGATGACAGCAATAGTGGTTTTCTCCCGACTTGGGTTTCCACCTTAAATCCCAGTGTTCATGTGTGTTGCTTATGTGTGACGATTTATTCAGTTCTTACTGCACATGTTTACTGCTTACTAAATGACTAATGAATAAATGATGCATTGGGCTAAGTAAAGTTTCTGAATATTTTTTTGAATAATAAGTTCTCTGAGCATAGAAAAGTTGGCTTAGTTAAAGTCACATATATAAATCAATAAAATAAATAAAATCATTGTAAATTTTAAATATTTATTCACCCCCTCTCCCCCACCCCTCTCAGTATTTTTTCCGACAATTGGTATCAAAGCAGGTCCTTTTGAAGAAGCTTGATCGCTAGAAGGAAGATCTACTAAGATGACCAATCAAGATGGAACAACATTTATGAGACCACCACTCTTCAACAGAAACAATTTAATATTCTGGAAGACAAGTACAAGATCCTATCTTCATTTTTTTGGAGCATATGTTTGGAAAATTGTTGAAGGAGGTTACCAATATCCAGTTGCAGTTCCCACAGATCCAGCAGCAAAGAATAACTATGAAACCAATGTGAAAGTTGTCAATGCATTATTAGGAAGCCTGACCATATGAGAATTTGTCAAGGTTATGCAACTAGATACAACAAAGGAGATATGGGACAAAATAATTCTAAGCTATGAAGGTGATGCCAAGGTAAAAAGTTCTAAACTCCAATCTCTCAGAATTCAATATGAAAATCTTAGAATGCATAATGATGAAAGTATTTCTAGTTTATTTTTGCATCTGGATGAGATCGTAAATCGCATGAGAAATCTGGGTGAAGACATAAAACACACAACTTTAGTAGAGAAAATATTAAGATCTCTAACTCCTAAATTCTAGTCAAAAGTATTTGCTATTGAAGAGAAGAAAGATCTACACTCTCTTAATGTTGTTAAAATTCATGGGATCTTGACTGTGTTTGAAATGAGAAAATGAGGTCCATCTGAAGTCAAAGAAGCCACATTTAAAGCTATTGTGAAAGGAAAGGGAAAGGAAGAACAAAAGGAATCGGGATATGTATCAGAAGAAGATGAGGTAAATTTTTTTAAAGAAACTTCAACTTAGCACCGAAAGGTTCAGAGGTAAGCTTCCATTCAAATGTTTTGATTGTGGAAGAGTGGGTCATTATGCTGCTAAATGTCCTCATAAAAAAAATCGTGATAAGGGAAACGATATAGAAAAAGGTAATAGGAGACAATTTGATAATAGAAAAAGTTATTATACTCATGAAGATAGTGACGACTTGTCAAATATTGAAGAAGGATAATCTAACCAACATCTTAGACTTCTGATGGCATTTTAAAAAGACACTAGTGAGGCTAAAGATAATTTTATGGATGCTTTAGAATAAAATGACACCCTTGAAGAAATCACTCAACTCAAAATATGCTTGGAAGAAAAAAAAATAGCCATAGCTACTCTAAAGAATCAACTCATAGAAAAGGAGAAGCATAATGAGAAGTTATAATGTGAAAAAGTAAACCTAAGAAAAGAACTTGAGAAAATAAAAACTCTAAATCCTAGATTTGTTAAAGGATATGAAACTTTAGATGAAATTATCAAGGTTCAACACTCTCCTCTTGTGAAGATAGGTCTTGGATACATTGGTGAATATTCTCAGTCAGAACAATCCTCAGCCACAAGCTATTTAAATGTAGCAAAATTCAGTCCGCAAAGTCTCATCACTCAGCAGAATAAAAAAGACAATTCTCAGGTAAATCATGTTCATTCGAATTCAACGATGAACAATAATAGAAGCATCAGTCCAAAGGTAAACAACACTAGAAGGTTTTATGATCGGATAAATGTCTTCTCTAATGGACAATGTTTTTCATGTCATAATTTTGGTCGCAAAGCTACTCAATGTGTTGCATACAAAATCGTCATGACTAGAGAAGAAACAAAACAAATAAATGAGATAGGAACAAAGAAAAATACTTATAAAAAATTTTCTTCGCTTCAAGACAAAATTGAATGTTCATTTTGCAATAACTTTGGACATGATGAATCTGAATGCAGGAGCAAACTACAACCAAAAGAACAAATATCCACAAATTCTAAGGTATGGAGAAGGAAGGATTTACAATTTGAAAGCTGCGGAATATCTTTATTTGCAGAAGGAGAAGAAAATCAATGATACATTGATAGAGGATGTTAAAAACACATGATAGGGGATAAAGACAAACTCATTTCATACAATGCATTAGAAAAGGAAAAGAATGTCACCTTTGGAAATGATTCTTCTGTTGTCATTAACGGTAAAGGATCCATTTTTATAAAAGAAAAGGTTAAAGCTAGCAATGTTATGTATGGTGATTGATTAAATCATAACTTGTTCAATGTTAGCCTAATGTGTAACCAAGGAAATGAAGTTGTCTTCCAATAAAAAGAATGTGTGGTTCATGAACTCGACACAAGAAAAAACATAATAAAAGGAACAAGAAGACCAAGCAATATGTATATATTGAAAGGTGGCCAGGAACAATGTTATCTAGATAAATCTGTAGAAAACTGGTTATGGCACAAAATATTGGGACACCTGAGTTTTTCTCAAATAAGAAAATCAAGTAGGCTCAAAGCTGTTCGTGATCTACCCAACATCACTTTACTAGAAAATAACATATGCAAGTCATGCCAATTCGATAAGAAAACCAAAGTTCAATTTAATGCCAAAGAAGGATCAATAAGTAAGCCTCTTGAACTTATACATATTGATTTGTGTGGACCTATAAGGAAAAAGTCACCTCGTGAAGAACAATACTATATCTTATTCATTAATGACTTCTCTAGAATGTGTTGGATCAGTCAATTGAAACACAAAGATGAAGCATTTGAAAATTTTAAGGTCTTCAAAGCTTTAGCTGAAAATTAATTAGATCTAAAAATAAAATGTATCGGATCTCACCGAGCAGGAGAATACATATCGAATGAATCCTTTGATTTCTGTGAACAATATGTCATAAAAAGACAATTTTTTGTAGTTGGAACTCCGCAATAAAATGTCAACGCAGAAAGAATGAATAGAACAGTTTAGCAAATGGCTCATGCTATGATTGATGAATCTGGGACTCCTAACACCTTTTGGGGTGAAGCTACTCATACCACAATAAATATTCTCAACAAGGCTCATTTTTGTGTGAATAGTGATAAAACTCCTTATGAACTCTGGTATGGTAATACTCCCACTGTTAAGCACTTTAGAGTTTTGGGAAGCAAATGTTTTTATCAAAAATAATGATGAAAAACTTAGTAAGCTTTAACCTAGAGCATATGAAGGAATACTTATTTTTTACACTTCTAGAAGTAAAGCATACAAATGCTACAATAAGAGACTTCTAAAAATTGTTGAATGTATTGACGTTGTGATGGATGAAGCACACACAACTCCCAAAAGAGAAATAACAACAAACGAGAATGATAATGATGAATGATTTCCCACACCAAATCACAATGATATAAAAGAAGAACCTAATGAAGCATCAGAAGAAGATACATCATAGAGAGAAAAGGCTCCATCCAAGTATGTTCAAAAGAATCATCCAAAATCTCAAATTTTGGGAGAGAAGGAATGAGGGGTACAAACACGAAGAACACTTTTGGATCTCCTAGTTATCTAGAATTATTATCCACCATTGAACCACAAAATGTAAATCAAGCTAGTAAAGATGAATGTTGGATTAAGGCCATGAATGAAGAACTGGATCAAATTGAAAAGAATAATACTTTAGAATTGGTTCCAAGGCCTCATGATAAAAATGTTATTGGAAAAAACTGGATATTCAAAAATAAGTTAAATGAAAATGGAGATGTAATTAGAAACAAAGCTAGACTTGTTTGTAAAGGTTATGCTCAACAAGAAGGTATAGACTTTGAAGAAACATTTGCACCTATAGCCAAGCATGAAGCCATAAGAATGTTTCTTGCATTTTAAATTTTTCAACGTTTCAAAGTTTATCATATGGATGTCAAACTTGCCTTCCTAAATGGATCTGGAAGAAGAAGTTTATATAGAACAACCAGAAGGATTCATTCCTGGGAATGATGAAAAACTTGTTTGAAAACTGAAAAAGGCTCTATATGGGATAAAACAAGCTCCACTAGCATGGTACTATCGTCTTGACAAATATCTTCAACAACAAGGCTTCATAAAAGGATTTACAGATAGTAACCTGTACACAAAAATTAAGGATGACAAACTATTAATTATTGTTGTTTATGTTGACGATAACATTTTTGGGAGTAATGAAGAATCCATGAGTAAGAAATTTTCTTTTGTTATGTAGCAGGAATTTGAAATGTCTTTACTTGGGGAACTAACATATTTTCTTGGCTTACAAGTGCAAGAAGCAAAATATGGCATCTTTCTTTCACAAACAAAATATCTCAAGCATATTCTGAAGAAGTATGGGATGGAAAACTGCAAACCTATGTGCACTCCAATGATAACCGGATGTAACCTCAGTTCTCATGATGATTCTCCCATGGTAAGCCAATCAGAGTATAGATCTATGATTGGAAGTCCACTTTATCTAACAAGTACTAGACCAGATATCATGCATGCAGTTGAGATTATTGTACGTTTCCAAGCCAATCCATAGGAATCACATCTTCAGGCAGTAAAAACAATATTCAAATATATCCAAGGATATTAAGAATTTGTTCTATGGTATCCCAAAAATTATGATCTTAACCTTAATGCTTACACAGATGCAGATTGGGAAGGAAATGTTGATGAGCAGAAAAGAACTAGTGGAGGTGCATTTTATATGGGGCCCCGACTAGTATCCTGGTTCAAAAAGAAACAATGTTCCATTCCATTATCTACAACATAAGCAGAATATGTGGTTGTTGCATCATGTTGCACAAAACTTCTCTGGATGATGTAGACACTACAAGACATCCAAATTAAATTTTCTCCTCCCATATCCATCCTACGTGATAATACAAGTGCTATTAGTATCTCAAAAAATCATGTTATGCACTCCAAAACCAAGCATATTCCTATCAAGTATCACTTTTTACGAGAACAAGTGCTTGAGAAAAAGGTTAAATTAGAGTATGTTCCCTCCAAAGAAAAAGTTGCTAACATATTTACTAAACCTCTTCCCAGAGAAGCATTTTAATATCTCAGACAGAAACTGTGACTCTCCTCTACCTCATTATGTTGTTAAACTTATCTAATATGTTTTTAGATGAAAATTCAGAAGAATAATTTCAGTACACAGGTTGCTTGACATGTAATTGCGTATATACGTGAGGCTCTCTTTAGACAGTCGTGTATGGATATTTATGTCATAAAATCAATGGGTCAGACTCCAAAACAAACTTTTTCATGTTGCTGACATATATGGTTTGGCTCTATTGATCAGGTGTTGATGGGTACTGTCTATGGTCATGTTTTTTTTCATGTTACATTTTCTTCTTTGATATTTATCTGCTTGATGAAGATGATTTGATGAATTGGTTACTGAAAATGTTCAGGATGCACTAGTTTAGGGGGAGCATTAGTCTTGTTGGGTATAATGAATTGTTGGCATTATGTTGGTTGGTGAATTATGTTTGATGATCTCTCTCTATTCAAGCCCTTTTTTCTTAGTTATAAAATTCATATCTGTAATTTGATGTAAGGGTCATTTTGAAGTCCTATTATGTAAAGATTGTCATATTCAGTCATGTATGGACTTTTTCAAATATGTGAACCCACTTGGTTGGGTGCTTGAGTTAGAAATGTAAACCCACTTGGTTGGGTAGTTGAGTTAGATATGTAACCCCACTTAGTTGGATAATTTATGTAAGTATGAGTCCTTAGTGATAGGAAAGGTCATGGATTCATGCATTTCATTGAAATTTTTTTTGAATATTCAACATGTGTTCAGGGGGAGTATGGTTCGTATAGTGCACAAATCTACATAACTCTTGTATCTACAAGGAAAGAGAATCCTTGTTTCGGCATTGGTCCACCCTTTTCCCTTGATGTTAAATGGGGAGAGTAATTTGATGTTTGAATAATGATTATGTTAATCAGGTATCTATAGGTTGTGGTGCTCAAACACCAACATGGTTGCCATCAAGTCAAAAGGGGGAGATTGTTGGCATTAAGATTGCATGTGTTTTCCTTGATGGAAAATCACTTGTAAAAGACAAAATATATTGGTTCTAGATAAGATCAGAGGTGGCATAGTGATGGAAGAGAATGTCAAAATGATGGTACAAAATTTTTACAGATCAAAATTAGAAGATGGTCAAAGCACATATTTAAGGAACTATACGCGAATTGATCAAGGAAAAGTCGTGTATACACACGGATAAGAAGAAGAAAAGTCGTGTATGTATTTGCGCATTAAGTATATGATACTAAGGGTCCTTACCATGGTATTATCCCACAGTGTTGAGCATAGTAACAGTTATTTGATCTCGTCCAAAAATACCATCGACACTTGTGTGGTTTTGGCTCATGGTATTGGCTAAGGCTCACACTATATAAGGAGGTGAATATCATAGTGTTAAGGGGGTATGAGTATGTGAATTGAATGAATACTTAAATATGAAGTATATTTGCATGGAATGGGCTATAATCAATAGATAGATCTGATATTATGATGCACCAATGAACACAATAATGGATCAGGCTCTCTAGACCTAAAATGACTATGTATTTGCATGATTTGTTTATGAGTTGTTTAGATATGTGGTCTAGAACGTTATTGTTGAAGTAAGGGGCATGATCCAAGTAATTTTGTAGCTTTGAAGTGTTGTGAAGTCCTGAATTATTTACAGATCTATAATCGAGTTAGTCACGTTGAAGGTGTGTATACATGCAGGTCCATCTCTGCAAAGGCGTGTATGGAAGCTAGGGTTTTTCTGAAGAATGTTGAAGGAAATGTATGATCAGTTTTGTTGTATATCTGTTGTCTGTCAATGATGTCTTCATATATATCTAGGTTCTTTGAATACTGATTATGCTACTAGTTGATTTTTTATAAAGATCAATGATTGGTTGATTTAAAATGATGGATGCTACTAACTGTATACAGGTTCTGTAAAAATGACAAAATGTGTCTGAATATATCTGATCTGTTTTGAAATCTGTTCAGAACCCTAATCTCAGTATATAAATATCTATATGCATGTTCCTCCACAAAAAATTCATATACATGCAAGTTTCCATAAATAAAGTTGTGTATACATTTGTTTTACGCAAATCAGGGTTGTAATTGATTCTGTGTGTTGATGCAGAAGTTTGAGTTTAATTATGTGATATGGTTACAGTGATCTCATTGTTTTGTTCGAATTTGGTTGATGGTAATTTTTTTTATCTGCAAGTTGTGTTGATGTAAAAGTTGTTGAATCCAGTGTGAAAATTTATGAAACGTGGTCTGAAGTGGTTCTAAGGGTCAGAGCCTTCAATGTGGAAGTCAAATCTTCCTGCCAGTAGGAGCTGGTGATCATATTAGGGGGTTGAAGATCCCTTCCAGTGGTGGATGGTAAAATAGATCAGGAGGTTGGAGATCCCTTCCAGTAGCAGCTAGAGAATGAGAGAAGGTTGCAGCCTTCTGCAAGTGGGTGCTTGCGTGCTGGTATGAGTATGCGTCAGTACAAGAATGTAAGTAGTTTTCTATATAATAAACATTGAAGACAGAGACGACAACAATGGTGGTTTTCTCCCGACTTGGGTTTCCACGTTAAATCCTGGTGTTCATGTGTGTTTATTATGTGTGATGATTTATTCTGTTCTTACTGCACATTTTTACTGCTTACTAAATTACTGATGAATAAATAATGCACTGGGCTAAGTATATTTTCTGAATAATTATCGGAATAATAAGTTCTCTGAGCATACACTAGTTTGCTTAATTAAAGTAGTGTATAGAAATCAGCAAAATAAAGAAAAGCATTGTGAGTTTTAAATACTGATTCACCCTCGCACGCGCCCCCCCCCTCCCCCCTTCTTAGCATTTTTCCCAACATTTTCCTTTTTAACCATTTATTTATTTATTTATTTTATTTTTTCATATATTATGTCCTTTTATTCATTTGTATGGTCATCTTCCCCATTTTTTTTATCTTCCTAATCCTCTGTTTTCCTAGACCTTTACCTTTGTTATAATTGTACTCAATGATATTTATTTTATTAATAAATTATATATTTTTAATTTTAATATTTAAAATTGGTTATTTATCTATTTTATATATATTTATATTCTCTTCCCCTTTTTATCCTATTTATATATAAATCAACCTTATTATTCTTATTTGACTTTGAGTCAAATTATTGTCCTTTACTTCAAATTTAATATATTTTTCTACATCATTATAAAACTAAATATGCCATAGAACATTATAATCATAAATTTTGGTCACTTTCTTAATATAATATTTTACTTTAATTTTACCTCTTACTTATATATTGACCTTTAAATTTATGTTTTATTAAATTTTGACGTAATCTCTCCCTTTATTATGCTTATTTTCTTTGACTTTGACCTAATTAATATTTTAAATTCAATTAAAATTCCCCTTAATGTTCTTTTGTTAATTAAAATTAAATTATATTTTTAACGACTATTTCTAGAACTGGATGCATCTTTATTCCTAAAGACAGATTGATTTTTTCATCTTAATCATGATGATGAACCACATTAGAGGGTTTGAAATGTCGACCGGTTAATAATGATGATGTGAGTATTCTGAAAGTCAATTCCAAAGAAACAATATGGATCACAAAAGTGTGAGATCAAAAAAATAATGTACTTATCAGTGAATGTAATACTTCAATTGCTAAAATCAACATCCATAAGACTCAACATCATTTATATACTATAAAATTAATAAACATAAATATCCTTTCATTTCTTTGCATAATCAACAAGGAGTAATAAATTATGATTCATAACTAAAAGTTTCAAAGAGAACTAACTTACAATCTAGGTGAAAATAGAACAATTGAGATCTAGTCTCTTACTCCAACCAACTATAACTAAGGGTGGGGGATAACTTTGCTCCCACCCAATCTCTCAGCCGACACCACTAAGAACCCATAAGCTCTTAATCAACCACATATTCTACCTTATGTTCCTTCTATATAAAGATTGCCCAAGCAGACAAGATCTCACTACATTCTCCATATTCATTAAATAGTTTTCATTCATATCCATCCATGCATATGATCCACTTGTCATCAAGAAATTAACTCTTAATTATGCAACATTTCATTTTTCTTTTTTATCTTTCGTCTAAATTTTATTTTAGTAATTTCTCTCTTTTCAGTTTTTTTTTTTTTTAAACAAATTAGTTATCTTATTATTTTTATCATCCTCATCATTATTACTTATTATAATTTAATATCAACTGTTTATTTTCCTCATCATTCATATGATTAATTAAAAATATGAGATATTGCATGCCCACCCCCCCGAGAGCTCGATCAAGTACTTCAATCACTTGATTGAGCGCTTAAATTCAAACTTAAAATTGCTCGATTGAGTGTTAAACAAACCATCAATTGAGTCGTATATGTGGTTAACCAACAGCTCGATCGAGCCATTAAAATCCTAACCCACCAACCTCATACCAACTTTTATTAATGTTATTAACAATAAATGTTAATACGGCTCAAGGGCTTGATCAAGCCATAACTCTAGATCGAGACTTTAACTCGGATTAGAAAGTGCCTCGATCGAGGGTTTGTTTAAATGCTTGATCAAGTTATTTTTAAGCACCTCAATAGCTCGATCGAGTGCTTAAAATTTGATAAATCGAGTTAATTTTAAGCACCTCAACAACTCGATCGAGCGCTTACAATTGCTCAATCGAGCATCCTTTTTTAACCAAAATGCGCCTTTATTTCTCCAAATAGTGTAACCTAGCTCTATGTTATCACCCTCTTCCATAGATGAGTTCATATGTAAGCGCATGAATGGAATTGTGGTGATATTATCATATGCAAATTCCACCAAGGGAAGATATTACTTCTCCCACTCGTTTTTTTAGTCCATGGCATACATCTCAACATATCCTCCAATACTTCATTTGTTCACCATTTGTCTCTAGATGATTTACAATACTTAAGTTTAGCTAAGTACCCATAGAAGTTAAGAGGCTCTACCAAATCTAGAAGTGAACCACGTATCTTTATTTGATATGATTTTTTGGGGCACTCCATTTGAAGTGAATTGTCCCTTTTATGAAAACATAAAAAATGGTTGGTGCATGGAAGGTACTATTAACTAGAATGAATTGGGTATTTTAATTAACTTGTCAAATATTACCATGATGCAATCATGACTCCTGAAGTTCATTGGTAAGCATCTCACAAAATCCATTGAAATGACTTCACATTTAGTTTCCAGTGTACCACAAGGTTATATTAGAGTTACAGGGTGACAATGTTCTACTTTTACCTCTTAAGGTCCTATAATATAGGGATCAAAGTGTGTTTGTCTCACTATTCAATTGGGGGTCTGTTTGTAAAAATTTAGCCTATGAATTCACCAAGTATCATAGTCTAAAGGGCCTTTGTACAAAAGACTCAAATTGGTTAATTCATTGTAAATATGTGTGTTAAAAGAGGTCTATTAGTCTTGATTTGAATTGTAAGGTCCGTAAGGGGCTAGCATTTGAAATTAGTAATCATGGGGAAACAATTTCATTATGGGAATAAATGGGGTCACTGTCATAAGAGTCGGATTAGAGTCATGTCAATTAGGTTTAAAGAACAATTAGTGGTGGGTGACATCATCAAATGTACAACATTCATCATCAATTTTTTGGCATTATTTTTATGTGTGGGAACTTAAAATAGGTTAACAAGGGTGGCAACATCATCAATCATCCATTTTTTCTCAGCCAAATTTCAAGCATGTGATTAAAGCCATGCAAAGACAACTCATTACGCAAGTGCATTGCGCAAACGTATTTTCACCATACCTCTTAAGACCTGTACCCATTTTCCCTAAAAATTTAACAGTAGATGCATGGGGGTGAGATGAATAAGCCCACTTAATTTCAAGTTAAAGCGCTTCACAGTTTTTGAGAAACAAGCTTTTGTCACCTATAATCATTTTTGGATTTTGTCGAGATCCGTGAGTTGGAGTTGGCTCAAAATTTTTGTGGGGATGAGGTATGATGATAGTAACTTACTATAAAATTTCAGCTCCATCCGGCTTACCATTTAGGAGATATTCAAGAAATATTGTTGTTGCACATAGGCACTGCGCATAGAAAGAGAGTCATTTTTCACCCTCTCACCCACCTCCAAATCTTGGAAATTTTTGTTTATGAGCCTTATATGAATTAATTTGAAATTAAAATGGGTCTTGGAAAGTTTGGAAGCATCTTGATCTTTTCCTTTGGCCTATTGAAGTGTCTTTTCTCTCTATCGTTGCGTGAAAGGATGAGCAAAGATATTATGGTTTCTTGAGATGCATTTTTGGCAGGTTTTTTATGTTTACAGGGCATGGACAACTTCATCACCGTCAACAGGTCATCCACCAACAGTTTTTGACAAATGTGCAGATATCCATGCAGTTAGAGAAAGAACACTCTTCAGTTGTGCATAGATACATTCAAATTTTTGGACAAAAAATTTTACCCCGGCATTGGAAAAGGAAGGATATTATCATGTCATCATTTATGTTTTATCATGTAAGAACTTCACTAATGATGTTTTGTACAATTTCAATGTACTAGGTGTGTAGGCAAGTTTATAAGTAATAGTGACAGATGCTTTTCTAGTTTCTAGAATAGTGTTTTTTCCTTTCATATCTTCATGAAAACAGTTCCATCTATTGGGGAATAGGTGGGTTTCGACCTCCTTTGATCTAGAAAAAATATTTTGTATATAATGCCCGATTTTCAATGTAGAGAGGGTTGATTGTGGAGTAAAAAGAATATCTTTGAGATTGTAAATTGTGGAGTTTCAATACAAGTAATCAATTCAGAAATACAGAGACAGTCTTGTTTTGGGATTCTTGTGTTAGAAAAATAGTGATGTTTCTCTCTTTGTAAATTTGTCTTTCCTTTAGTTTTTCACATGGATTTTCCTTCTTAATTGTTTACAAAAATATTATGGGTAGAATTTACTCACATTACTCTGCTCTGGCTTGTCAAGAAATTTCTGTGTTTTTCTTCTGAAATTAAATATAAAATTCATTTTTGTATGCTTTATATTTAAAGGATCCTCATTCTCATTCATCTCACCAATACTACAGCAACTTCGTAAGATCCAGAAGTTTTCCTACCTCGCCATATTTCAATTTGTTCTGATTATTGTGATTGATTGTTGAACATTATTATGACTCCATGCCCAATGAACCTCTCCTTTGCCCTGCAATCACAACTTTAAAACCTATCTTTTTATCATTATAAATAGCCTCAAATCTAAAACATTTAGTCGTCTAATTGATTGTAAATTCACATAGAGAGAGCCCTTTCCAAGCTAGAAGGGCTCAATTCTGGCCTAAAGTGGTTTGTGGTTACCTCTAAATTTTTTCTCCTTAGCCTAGGAAAACTACAGAGTACTAACATAACCTATTGACATTCCAAATGTTTGGGCTATTAACTACATTGTATCATTTTTCATCCCACCCCCAAAAATAACTTTTCAACTCTACAATATTTTTCTTTACTCCTGGGTGTGAAAAATAAGGGGTTCTATGGGCTTCCTTCACTACAAACCTTTGAAGGTTGTCATTCTTTAGAACATACATCTTACCCATAAATTGTAACAATCAATCTTTCCCTAAGGTGTATTATTCCCATTTATATAATCTTATCAGTACTCCACCTTGTTAGACATATTTTGTATGTTGGTACCAACTATTTTCTACAAGGTGGATTAAAATGTGGTCTCTTAAGTCTACTTTCAATGATAATATCAAATGAATTTTGGGTCTTCAATTTAGAGCATCCACAACCTTATTTTCCTTACCTTTGCTAAAGGATATCTTAAAATCATATTTTATAAACAATGAAATCAAATGTCATTGTCAAGAATTGAGGTCATTTTGGGTGAAAATGTGCTCAAGGCTCTTGTGATCAATTTCTAGTTCAAACTCACACCCCATTAGATAATTTCTCCATAAATTTAGGGCAGTTATAGCTATAGCGAGTTATAGATCATGAGTGGCATAGCTATAGCGAGTTATAGATCATGAGTGGCATAATCAATTTCATATTACATAAGTTTATGTGAAACATAAAGGATAGCTCCTCGTTCTTGCATCAAAATATCACCTAGACCTTACACCAATCCTTATGTGCATAGAGACCATTTTGTGTCCATCATACGGATTCTGAAGATTGGGGTACTTTCCAATCGTTATTTTATCTCTACAAATGCTTCCTCACATTCATTTGTACATTTAAATTTAAGTCCTTTATTTTGTAGGCATATGGATGGATTTGTAATTCTGGAGAGTTCTTGCACAAATATTCTATAGTAACCTACTAGTCCTATAAAGTTTCATACATATTTATCATTCTTATAAGTAGACCAATTAATTATTGTTTTAATTTTACTACAATAACTTTGTTAATAATGGCATGCCTAGATATTGGATTTCTTTCTAAAAGAAGAAAAAATTAAATATATTTCCATACAAATTAGGTATTGAAGTACAAGTGTTAGGTGCTCTTAATCCTTGTAATATCCCAAAATAGGGAAAATCTACAAGGTTGGGAATATCTTATAATATCCCAAGATTGGAGACCCAGCAATACATGAACACAATATTGTAAACACAACAAATATGATCATGACATGATAGAGGTCAATATTCAGCCATCATTCTATTAATGGATCAGCAACAATGTACAAAATATCATGAGGGACAAGCCACTCAAGCCATAAGAGAAAATCTCCAATGATCATAACAATAGATACATGAGATGTTGCAACTATATAGAATGCCGGAGAGTAGTGACTGCGTAGTCTATATTAGTGTAGTTGCTGCTATAGATGTATATGCATGAAATATGGCTGAGAGAAACAAAAGAAACGCCCAGCAATGAAGATATGGGCTCCAATACAGTATTTCTAGACAACCCGGGAAGGATTGCTAGAAATACCGAAAAACATACAATGTGACAAATAACCCTGGGGTTAACGTGCCACTGCAAACTGGATCTGATATGAAATGAGGCTATGCCAGATCTGAAATGCTGATGTCCTCCTCCAATGGTATTTCTTATTAGAAGGCTGATCCCCTTTAATATTCCTACTTAGCCTAATCTAAGAGGAATATTCATTTTTGTTTTATTTTCTGTTGCATGAATAAATGAATAAAGGAGGACATGTAAAACTCCTAAGAAGACTGAATAAATCAATGCCCATGTGAACACAGTTAAATCAAGGCCATGTAAATAATCACTTACAGGTGTGAAAGGGGTTTGGGCTGTGAGACTGGGTCAACCTTGAACAAATCTACAGCGCTGTCTAAGTTCAATGTATCTCCTAAAGGGACATCGCATTTTTAGAAGGAGGCCACTCATGTGAAAAGAGCTAACTCATCAAGGTGGTTTAGGGTTTGCAAAGGCTCTCATCTTATAAAAGGAGAGGGAAGGCAACAAGAGAAGGTTGTTGATTGATCATATTTCTGAGTATTTTGTTTGCTTAAACAAATACTATTCTCTGTTGTTTAGTGGAGAATTGTGCTTGGGATTCCTATGCAGGGATTTCACCTTTTCCTTTGAGGATTCTTGGAGGAGTATTAGCTGAATTGATCCACTATCATGCGTGAGGCCAAGCTCTACTTTTAATTGCAGTGCTGATCCATTGAGGGTTTTGCTGCTCTTGCAAGCTCCAACAAGTGGGAGTCTAGATCTGCAGAGATCTAGTGTATTTTGGGAGCCTCTTCTCATGGACTGTGTCTTTTAACCTCATGGAAGAGTGTCTCTCATATTTGTACTTCAGATCTGCAACTTAGCAATGTCTATCTATATCATTTTTATCTATAGCGTTGTTTCCATGGGTGGATTGTGTTATTTTTGTATGAGGTTCATTATGGTGTTTTGATGCTAGTTTTGATCAGAGATCTCTAGTGCTGGGCTTTGCCTTCCACTTTGGTGATTCATGGATTAGCTTGCTGATCCATGTTCTATTTAGATCTGATATTTTGTAATGTAATGTTATATTCAGAAATCACTGCAATATTTTATAGATTTGCAACTTGTATCTCAGATCTACTCTTATTTATGCATGATTTGATCAAAACCCCAAGGGGATATTGTAGAGAAAACTATCTAGTTTCCAGATCTGATATAGATCTGATGTTTTGTCCACAGATCTATCCTAGATCTGAGATGTAATATTAAACTGCGACAGCTCCTGAAAATAACGCTGTTGAGCCATTTATGTTGATATATATATATATATATATATATATATATATATATATATATATATATATATATATATATATATATATATATATATATATATATGTTGCAGCTCTCTTTTCTGAAGATATCTTGCTCCCTTGTCTCATGTAATCTATTGTATATTGAAAGGGCTTCACTTTAATTCTGATTTGTTGATGTACATTCATTTATTGATTATATTTGATGGCCTCCTTCTTAAATTGTCAAAGACTGCGTTATTCCTGAAGCTGCTTGTTGTGCATAGCTGCAGCCCCTCTTGTAGGGTGTTTTCCAGCTAGACTAGGTTGTGGGAGACCTATTTACCACACCTAGTTTGATTTCTTTTTGCTCCCCTCTTGGATTTAGACTCCAGATTTGATGATCTAAGGGATCCAAGGGCTGAAAACTCATTTCTGTACATCAATCTCCCAAGGAGTGCATTATTTTTCCAAGCCTGCTATGCAATCCCAATTTTGGAACATTACAGTGGTATCAGAGCTTCTTTCTTGGCACAACCTGTGCTTGCCTTGGAGCACCAGTCATGCTACATTCATAAGATGATGATCCTCTTAATAAGAGAGAGAAGAGGTACCAAAACAGAAGTCATAAGAAGTATGACTACACTACTGATGATCCTGACAAGGGTCAAGACAAGGGGAAAGCCCCTGAAACTACCAGTGATAAAGAAGGAGAAGAGTTTGCAAGAACTATGTTAGTGGCCATGCAAGATCTTGCCAAGGAGATCAAGGAGATGAGGGTGGAAAGAATGAGCGAGTCTCTTGGGATATTTCATCAAGGAGAAAGATCTGACATGTCTCATTATGGGACTAGTCAACCTGTGAACCTGCCACAAGCTCCACAACCCTCACAACACTCCACTATGGCTACCTTCTTGGCTGTGGAGAATGAAGGACCATAAGAGCAAGCCTACCTTGAAGGTTAATTTGTGGAGTATGACTCTCAGAGTCAAAGATTCAAGGATAACTTAAGTTTCCAAGACTTTTGCCATCTCAAGGACCGAAGGAGAAAAATGCAACAATATAGAGATGGTGGATTCTTTCATGGTAGATGTTGTACATATTCTCCTCTGCCTGTGAATTTTGCCCCGCTGCCTCATTCAAACCCATTCTTAACCTCTGCCGTGGCCTAAAATATCATGATTCCTGCTAGATACTACCATCTCCGCCCGAAAATCTGCTTCACAATAGTTATAAATCCAAATTTAAATAATCGGGTCAAGTCCCCGAAGAAGTTTAGCGCTCTCCTACTTCAGCTTCCATATGACCCGAGTCTGAAAACCGTAATTCAAAGCAAGAAGGGGCCGATTGTCTTAATGATCGGACGCAAGGCTGGCCGCCCGATCTGGTTCAAATCGACGGTGCGGCAATCAACTTCTATGGAGGGTCCGCGTGCAACAGACCGGCGGTTTTCATGGCCCCACCGCTTTATTATCCTCCGATGCAAGTGTAGCCGTCGATCTTGTTTTGAGATCGAACGGCCCTGAGTCAATCGCAGTCCTGCCCTCAATCGCAGTCGAAACTTAAAGAATGTATCACCCTAGTCTCCCCGCTCCATCTTCCGATTGCGATCCCCGATCCGGGTCCCCACCTCCTGTGGTCGTGTCGTCATAATTCACAAGTGTACGTCGTGTTCTTCCTCCACCATCCATTTGTTTTGATGACGTGTCCTAAACCTTTGCTCTGTTCATCCATTATCACTTCATTCTATTCTGCATTGTCACCCCCTGTTTCTCCGTTATATTCGTGTGTTTCCTGTCACCCTGCATCTTCTCAATATCTCACCTAGTCTGCATTACCGATTCCATGGCCGCTGTTGTATCCACACTCCTTGTCACCGAGTCATTTTTCTCTAACGTTTTGCGGGTTTTGCAGGTTTTAAAACGACTTAGTTGGCGCTTTAACTTGCCGCCTCTATTGCAAAGATCTGGAACATACTAAAGGACATATCCTACTGGAAAAATTAAGGAAAGAAGCCGAGGGTAGGTGGGAAAGGTGACCGACATTAAAGAAAGCGTAGATGTGGATTCTCAGAACTCCCCAGATGCGTCTGCCCCGCATTAAAGATCCAGGACTCAAATCTAAAGCTAAGGGCCGAGAGTACAGTACAGCAATGCAGATTGTTTCAAATATCTTACGGCAGCAGATTTTCCTCAGCCGCAGGCAGCATATTGTATATATTTTTTATTATTTCTGTCTTGTATAAAAAGAGATTTTTATCTCCCAGCATTTATTTCTTTAGGCGGACTGTTAGTTGTATTCATTTATAGTTGGTCATTCATAAGAGAAGGCGGGAATGTTTTCTGCCATTTTGGTTCAAACTGAGTCATTAATTGGGTCTCGTCTCCCTCCTCCTCCAGAAGTTTCTGTCTTCTCTATAAATACTCAGAAATAAGATTTTTGAAGGGTTCCAGATTTCTGTCAGCAGACTATGTAGCGAGAAGGCTTCTGTATACATTTTGTAACATTTCTGTATGAAGTTTCAGAGCCCGTAGGGTCTCAGTGAGGAGGGGTTCTAACTGTATTGAGGATTCTGATCTATGGTATCTCACAGTATGTAATTTCTCTTATGTGTTAATACATTATCTCATTTCATGCTATTTGTCTTCTTGTATCATGTTCTAGAATGCGAGTGGCTCACTAGTTTGCAGTAAGGATTCATCTTAAGTGGTGCCCTTTCTGGAATTAGTCAAGCACTTTAAATAGGCCTAGTCGTGATATACTGTTCCATATTCACTCTTTCCATATTTTCTACTATATTAGTTGCTTGAGGAGGGTGCTTTTAAAACACCATTGTCATATAAGGATTCGTAAATTGGTGCGCCCTTATATGGTTCTATTGTGTATCTGGGTATCAGTCTCATGTTAGCTAATATCTTCTTATGTTTCCTCACTGCACTCACTTCCTGATATCTTATTTCTGTGATATATTATTTGAATCGGCTCTCTTTACAGTAAGCGGTCTCTTAACTGTCTAATGCTTTCATGCTGAAATTCTACATTATGTCCCTACATTATTCTTATCTTTGTATCAGCTTCTGAGAGAGATTGGTCCCATTCAAACCTGATTTCCTTGTTTAGAACAAGAGATAGTAAGCGAGTTCTTGGACTGACAACCCAAACTAAAAGGGCTCCTTTCTATATTAAGATGTCCTAGGCACTGGTCTATAGCAACTCTAGGTTGTCTCTAGGAGGGTGACAAAATCATCCACAACATCTTTCTGGCGCCGTTGCCGGGGACACGAATTCAAGAATATCTGTTTCCCTGGGTTCGACATCTTATTTTCACTCTCTAATCAGATGAGCACGGAGAGGTGAAGAGTTGCAGATTTCTCACCTTGGCGACTCCACTGGTCTTTGATTGATAAATTTTATTGGAAGTCCTGGCTTCTCGGAAGCCCCATTTGAGGTCGGATACCTCCCAGCCAAAAACACCCGTGTCTGACCCGGAGAAGATCATTCATAAAAGAGTCTGGAAGGAGAGGAAGCCAGCTCGTGCTGAAAACTCTGCTGAAAACCCTGAATATTCCATTGAAGATTATTCGCCTTCTTCTTCTCAAGAAATCTCAGTAGAAAATCCCGACTCCACTGTTGTTATTTGATAAATCTATTTGCAGTCCCGACTCTGCTGGGGAAGAAACAATAGCCTTGATTTGGAAAATCACTGTGGTGGACAGTAAGATCTTAAACCATCCACCTGGCGACTCCACAATTCCTGAATAATCAAAAGACCCCACTGGTGGAAGACTCCGAGTAGCTTGCAAAATGCATCCGAGTTTTATAGCAGAGTGCAGAGATGAAATATCACGTGGCTTGGAAAAAATGGAAGTGGAGGACCTTCCACGGATCACTCTTCTCATCCCAAGTTGCACGCCTGTGCTTAAGAAAATCCTTCTAAGAGTGATGATTGAAAGATATGAAGCTGAGATCAAACTCTTGCAATCACAAGAGCAAACCCAAGACGTGGATAATGAGCAAGACATGTATCATGCTTTAAAACCTATGGAAGATGAGGAAGAAAGTGATCAGAAACCGTCTGATTGCTTACCTACATCTTGTATTATGCTGATCAGAGAGTATCACGATCTAATAGCAATGGAAAATAGCGAGCGCTGCCTCGAAGAAGCAAAAGACCACATAGAGGAGGCAGAATCCGATGTAAAAGAAGAGCCTCAAGAGAACATCCCGCCTCCTAATCAGCTAGTACAAGAAAAGGAGAGCTGCTGCTCTTCTGTGCAAAGGAACACAAAGCAATCATCCCCTTTGACAGAAGATGAGGTTGATCAGAAATTAAATCAGCAGTTCACCTCAGAAGTCTTTTACAGAACAGATTCCCTTGCTCACTCGTCCATTGAGTTTGATAATTCGGATCCAGAAAGCTCCTCTGAGAATCAAGATGAAGAAGGACCTGCTGAGAATCCAATAGGTTTGATTGGTGACATTGCTTATGACTGCGACTTTCCTAGTTATGATTTATTTGATGATGATTGTTTCCAGAGAGAAGCTGAGTCTGCAGAACCATCATCAGTAGACCCATGGGAGGAAAGTCAGGGCCGGCAATCTCAGAATAGTAATGAAACCAGTCAGCCCATCTATGATACGGATGAGGAGAGCCCTGATAGTATAATAACAGATGAAGATTCCTTGGATCCTCATTTTTCTTTAACATAGACCATCAGCGAGACTGGAAGCCAGCAGCTTTCCTTTTCAAGAAAGGAGGAAGGAAACTCGGGGGAAGACTTTAATCCGTGGAACGAAGAAATCAGGTTGCTGGAGATTATGTTGAAAAAATATGATTCAATACAGGAAGGAGGGGAGGAGAGCCAAGAAGAGATTCTTGAGAAAGATGAAAACAGCGAGCTTTCTCTTGAAAAAGAGGAGATAATAGGGCAAGCCCCTGCTCAAGAATGCATAAATTTTTTCATAGAGCTCAGCACAACAGAGCAGAATATACCAGAGCTCCAAAGGGACTCAGCTCCAGTATGCAATAAGTCCTCCAGTTTAGAGAATGAAGGAGATTCTCTCTCTCAAAAGAGTCTTCTTCTTGATCCAGTGAAAGGAGATAAAATCCTGGTTGAAGCCTGCTTGCCAAATACTTTTGACCAGGTATCATCTCATGATCCTCATGTGCATTTCTTGCAAATATTTGAACAAGGATCAAGGGTCTTTTCTAGCAGCATGTTGTCAGCAGAAGGAAGATTTTTTGAAGCTGCTATCCAAGAACAAGAAGAAGAGATCCCACTGCCTTTCAAAATACAAGTAGAAGGTGATCTGGCTTACGAGAGCCATATTGAAGATGCAGTGGAAAGTGCAAAAATCAAAGCTACCCAGGATGAAGACAGCAGTGGGCAAAGTAACCTCTAGACAAAGGAAAGGTTGGACATAGAGATTGACAGCATCAGAAGACTAATGACGAAGATGCCTCAGAAAAAGCAGATGACAGCAAGAAAGCAAAGAAAGTTAGGTAATGGAAAAACAAGAACAGAATGTGAAAGCATAACTGGAAGAAAATTGCAGAATAAAATATGGAAACCTGGAGGGGTACAACTGAAGAATAATGTAACCAATGGATGCCAGCAAAGCAGAGTATGGGACCCAGGAGGCCAAGACAGCCTAGTATATTATATTGTACATTAGTTTTCTTTTGTTTTATCATTCTTTTAGTAAGGAATGGGTGCTAATGAGTTTTGAAGAAAATGCAAGGGGATTGAAGAATAAAAGTCACATACAGGAGGGTGAGGTCTGCGTGTTCTCGACATGCCCAAGGACGAACATGTCGTCCCCAGATGGAGCCGATGTTGTACATATTCTCCTCTGCCTGTGAATTTTTTCCCACTGCCTCATTCAAACCCATTCTTAACCTCTGTCGTGGCCTAAAATCTCATGATTCCTGCTAGATACTACCATCTCCGCCCGAAAATCTGCTTCACAATAGTTATAAATCCAAATTTAAATAATCGGGCCGAGTCCCCGAAGAAGTTTAGCACTCTCCTACTTCAACTTCCATATGACCCGAGTCTGAAAATTGTAATTCAAAGCAAGAAGGGGCCGATTGTCTTAATGATCGGACGCAAGGCTGGCCGCCCGATCTGGTTCAAATCGACGGTGCGGCAATCAAATTCTATGGAGGGTCCGCGTGCAACAGACTGGCAGTTTTCATGGCCCCACCGCTTTATTATCCTCCGATGCAAGTGTAGCCGTCGATCTTGTTTTGAGATCGAACGGCCCTGAGTCAATCGCAGTCTCGCCCTCAATCGCAGTCGGAACTTAAAGAATGTATCACCCCGGTCTCCCCGCTCCATCTTCCGATTGCGATCCCCAATCCGGGTCCCCACCTCCTGTGGTCGTGTCATCGTAATTCACAAGTGTACGTCGTGTTCTTCCTCCACCATCCATTTGTTTTGATGACGTGTCCTGAACCTTTGCTCTGTTCGTCCATTATCACTTCATTCTATTCTGCATTGTCAACCCCTTGTTTCTCCGTTATATTCGTGTGTTTCCTGTCACCCTGCATCTTCTCCATATCTCACCTAGTCTGCATTACCGATTCCATGGCCGCTGTTGTATCCACACTCCCTGTCACCGAGTCATTTTTCTCTAACGTTTTGCGGGTTTTGCAGGTTTTAAAACGACTTAGTTGGCGCTTTAACTTGCCGCCTCTATTGCAAAGATCTGGAACATACTAAAGGACATATCCTACTGGCAAAATTAAGGAAAGAAGCCGAGGGTAGGTGGGAAAGGTGACCGACATTAAAGAAAGCGTAGATGTGGATTCTCAGAACTCCCCAGATGCGTCTGCCCCGCATTAAAGATCCAGGACTCAAATCTAAAGCTAAGGGCCGAGAGTACAGTACATCAATGCAGATTGTTTCAAATCTCTTACGGCAGCAGATTTTCCTCAGCCGCAGGCAGCATATTGTATATATTTTTTATTATTTCTGTCTTGTATAAAAAGAGATTTTTATCTCCCAGCATTTATTTCTTTAGGCGGACTGTTAGTTGTATTCATTTATAGTTGGTCATTCATAAGAGAAGGTGGGAATGTTTTCCGCCATTTTGGTTCAAACTGAGTCATTAATTGGGTCTCGTCTCCCTCCTCCTCCAGAAGTTTCTGTCTTCTCTATAAATACTCAGAAATAAGATTTTTGAAGGGTTCCAGATTTCTGTCAGCAAACTGTGCAGCGAGAAGGCTTCTGTATACATTTTGTAACATTTCTGTATGAAGTTTCAGAGCCCGTAGGGTCTCAGTGAGGAGGGGTTATAACTGTATTGAGGATTCTGATCTATGGTATCTCACAGTATGTAATTTCTCTTATGTGTTAATACATTATCTCGTTTCATGCTATTTGTCTTCTTGTATCATGTTCTAGAATGCGAGTGGCTCACTAGTTTGCAGTAAGGATTCATCTTAAGTGGTGCCCTTTCTGGAATTAGTCAAGTGCTTTAAATAGGCCTAGTCGTGATATACTGTTCCATATTCACTCTTTCCATATTTTCTACTATATTAGTTGCTTGAGGAGGGTGCTTTTAAAACGCCATTGTCATATAAGGATTCGTAAATTGGTGCGCCCTTATATGGTTCTATTGTGTATCTGGGTATCAGTCTCATGTTAGCTAATATCTTCTTATGTTTCCTCACTGCACTCACTTCCTGATATCTTATTTCTGTGATATATTATTTGAATCGGCCCTCTTTACAGTAAGCGGTCTCTTAACTGTCTGATGCTTTCATGCTAAAATTCTACATTATGTCCCTACATTATTCTTATCTTTGTATCAGCTTCTGAGAGAGATTGGTCCCATTCAAATCTGATTTCCTTGTTTAGAACAAGAGATAGTAAGCGAGTTCTTGGACTAACAACCCAAAATAAAAGGGCTCCTTGCTATATTAATATGTCCTAGGCACTGGTCTATAGCAACTCTAGGCTGTCTCTAGGAGGGTGACAAAATCATCCACAACAGTAGACACCACACTATGGGAAGATTCTTTTTGCCCAAGTTTGATGGACCTCCTCCAGTTATACCAAGGCATCGGTAGAAAAGTTGGATACCTATTTTTAGTTGAACAAAGTCCCTGAAGTTGAAGCCATCAAGATTGTAGCGCTGCACTTTGAAGGTGAGGCACACAATTGGTGGTTCCACGGATTGTCTACCTTGGGACACATCAATGTGACTACCTATGCTGATTTCACTAGAATACTGGTGGAAAGGTTTGACAGGAAGGATCCTGAAGCACCCTTCATAAGCCTTGCAAAGCTGAAGTAGTCAGTGGATGCAGCGACTTATATCTCTGAGTATCTAAGATTATCATTCATGGTCCCTAATCTATCTGTAGTAAGGAGAGTCTACATGTTCATCGATGGCCTGGAGAAACCTTTGCATGGGTTGGCTAAATCTACCAAGCCCATCAATTTTCATGATGCCATTGACAGAGCTAGAGATCTCCAAGATGCCTTGCCAAAAGCAAAGGCAACTTTCCAAAGCAAGGCCCCTCACTTTTCTAAGGGGAAAGAAAGAAAATTTGCTCCTCCCAAGGAGAGCTCTTTGAAGAAGCCTCTTGACGTTGATCTCAGGAGGGAATTGAAGAAGAAGAAGTTGTGCTTCACTTGCCAGGAGTCATGGGTACCAGGACATATGTGTGTTGTTGGGAGAGCACACTACATAGAAGTCTTCTCTGATTTTGAGGAGGAAGATGATGATGAGGAACCTAGGAGGGGTCACAGCGCTGATGATGACGAGGAAGAACAAACACCCACTAGATATGGGAAGGGAGCCTTTTCTCCAACTAGTGGGACTCTTGCCTCTTTTGAGAGGAGTGCCTAAGTACTTGACAATAAGAGTACAAGGTTCAGTTATGAATCAGAGAGTATCTGTACTGATTGACAGTGGGGCAAACCACAAATTTATTGACGCTCACCTTGTGCAAAAGAGAGGAATCCCCACTGATAATTTTGAGGGATTTTATGTCTTGGTTCCGAGAGATAGGACCATGCAGTGCATGCAATATGTTTCATCACTCTCTGTCACTATGGGATCCTACACCTTGGTGGATCACTTCTTTGTAGTTGACATATCAGACACCAACATCATCTTGGGTGTCCAATGGTTGATTACCTTGGGGAAGTTTACCACTGATTAGAAAGCTTTGCAAATGGAGTGGGTGGACCTGAAGAGTGGGAAACCAAAAATGATTCAAGGCATGCACACTTATCCTTCGCCTAATTTTTCCACACAAACAACAAAGATATATTTGCACAGTGGAAGCAAGGATCTCACAGTTCCTTCTCTCATGTTCATGAGGATGATGCAAGGGACATTCTTATCTCATGGCAAGCCACCTAGAATACCATCAAATTCAAATCTTGTGGGAAAGGTTCCACAAAGTTCTGCTCCAAGTCTAGATCTAGGAAGGATTGGAGAAATGAGAGACCAAGTTACAGCGCTGGGAGGCTTGGGACAACCCAAGAATGAGGCAGATCTTCTTCCTGCTTCACTATCTCCCTCTCACTTTTCTGAATCTGCATTGTGGGAGGAGAAGAATGGGAGGATCAGCCTTCCAACAAACCATTTTGGCATGTGTAATGTCAAAGAGACAATCAGCAACAAGACAAGCACTCCCATGGATGTATCAGCAGCACTGTCATTGTCGAGCAGTGTGGATCTTTATTGGAAATCTCAACTGCTTGTAGAGTACTCCAAAGATATCCACACATGTATGATACTAGATGGAATGCATTAAGAATAAGTCTACTTAGTCCAAGGAATCATCTATTATCATGGTAAGGTATTTTTGGCTCAAGCTTCCAAGCTCAAGCAGAACATCCTATAAGGAGCATATGAAGAATTCTTCCTTAGCCATATGTATTCAATGAAGATCTATTCCCTGATCATGAAGAGGTTTGATTAGGAAGGCATGAGAGAGGACTTACATCAGCACTTTCAAGAGTGCAATAGCTATGGAGGATTAGGGTAGCCAATGGACTCTTTGCAAGAGTCATCTCAACCTGCTCTTCCTTTTCTTGAAAGGAGGGGAATGCTCATGCACAACTCCATGTGTGTGAAGGGCTATGATGGTAAAGGATTTGATCTTGATAAGAAAGTTGTATTTTCTGATCTATTACATTAGTTTTCCATTTAGGATATGAATCCTAAAGGGAGTGAGAGATCATATCGATCTCCTAGTTTGTTGAGGGCCAATAGAAATTCTGAACTTGGCCACTCCCTTGATGTGCAAGGGGAGACTCCTTTTCATGATGGGTTCTTCCCAAAGGTACCAAACTTATGTAACACCTTCAGCCATGTTAAGGTGACTCATGCAGCAAAAGTGTGGTGGGAATGCCACTCATCACACCTGGATCTAATGAAGACAAGAAGTGCACTACGTTGGCATCACATGAGGGATTTTGACCCACCTCCTCAAGTGCAGATTTCAATGTTCATATATGTAGTCTTGCTTCCATACATTTATGATATAGTTGTGTTGTTTATGGGATTGTATGGACAGAGGATGGGCAGTGTGTATGTACCACATGGTTTGGAACTTCAACTTGTACTTCATGATACATGTTTTAGATGTAGCATTGCTCCACCCATGTTTATTTATGTTGAGTTTTTCACTCCTGAAGGGATGGACTATGCACATATTATGTTGGCCTTGGAGGAGAAATTCATGATGCTTTGTCTTGCTGAGCACTTGGCTTATGATGAGGATTTGATCTTTGATGATGCCAACCATGAAGGAGGAGAAGTACTGTAGCTCTTGCCCTATCAGTTGCTTGAGGACAAGCAACATTTTGGAGGGGAGGACTGTAATATTCCTACTTAGCCTAAGCTAAGAGGAATATTCATTTTTGTTTTATTTTTTGTTGCATGAATAAATGAATAAAGGAGGACATGTAAAACTCCTAAGAAGACTGAATAAATCAATGCCCATGTGCACACAGTTAAATCATGGCCATGTAAATAATCACATGCAGGTATGAAAGGGGTTTGAGCTGTGAGACTGGGTCAACCTTGACCAAATCTACAGTGCTGTCTAGGTTCAATGTATCTCCTAAAGGGACAACGCAGTTTTAGAAGGAGGCCCCTCATGTGAAAAGAGCTAACTCATCAAGGTGGTTTAGGGTTTACAAAGGCTCTCATCTTATAAAAGGAGAGGGAAGGCAACAAGAGAAGGTTGTTGATTTATCATATTTCTGAGTATTTTGTCTGCTTAGACAAATACTATTCTATGTTGTTTAGTGGAGAATTGTGCCTGGGATTCCTATGCAGGGATTTCACCTCTTCCTTTGAGGATTCTTGGAGGAGTGTTTGCTGAATTGATCCACTATCAGGCTTGAGGCCAAGCTCTACTTTCAATTGCAGCGTTGATCCATTGAGGTTTTTTCTGCTCTTGCGAGTTGCAACATGTGGGAGTATAGATCTGCAGAGATCTAGTGTATTTTGGGAGCCTCTTCTGATGGAGTGTGTATTTTAACCTCCTGGAAGAGTGCCTCTCATGTTTTTACTTCAAATCTGCAACTTAGCAATGTCTATCTATATCATTTTGATCTACAGCGTTGTTTCCATGGGTGGACTGCGTTATTTTTGTATGAGGTTCATTGTGGTGTTTTGATGCTAGTTTTGATCAGAGATCTCTGGGGTTGGGCTTTTCCTTCCACTTTGGTGATCCATGGATTAGCTTGCTGATCCATGTTCTGTTTAGATCTGATATTTTGTAATGTAATGTTATATTCAGAAATTACTGCAATATTTTACATATCTGCAACTTGTATCTCAGATCTACTCTTATTTATGGATGATTTGATCAAAACCCCAAGGGGATCTTGTAGAGAAAACTATCTAGTTTCTAGATCTGATATAGATCTGATGTTTTGTCCACAAATCTGTCCTAGATCTGAGATGTAATATGCAGCTGCTAAAGCTTCTGAAAATAACGTCGTTGAGCCATTTCTGCTGATATATATATGTTGCAACTCTCTTTTCTAAAGATATCGTGCTCTCTTGTCTCATGTAATCTATTGTATATTGAAATGGCTTCACTTTACTTCTGATTTGCTGCTGTACATTCATTTATTGGTTATATTTAATGGCCTCCTACTTAAATTGTCAAAGACTGCGATATTCCTAAAGCTGCTTGTTGTGCATAGCTACTGCAACTCTTGTAGGGTGTTTTCCAGCTAGACTAGGTTGTGGGAGACCTGTTTACCACAACTAGTTTGATTTGTTTTTGCTGCCCTCTTGGATTTAGACTCCAGATTTGATGATCTAAGGGATCCAAGGGCTAAAAACTCATTTTTTTGCATCAATCTCTCAAGGAGTGTGTTATTTTTCCAAGCCTGATGTGCAATCCCAATTTTGGAACATTATAGTGGTATCAGAGCTCCTTTCTTGGGATAGCCTGTGCTTGCCTTGGAGCACAAGTCATGTTGCATTCAGAAGATGATGATCCTCTTACTGAGAGGGAGAAGAGGTACCAGAACATAAGTTATAAGAAGTATGACTACACTACTGATGATCCTGACAAGGGTCAAGACAAGGGGAAAGCCCCTGAAACTACCAGTGATAAAGAACGAGAAGAGTTTGCAAGAACTATGTTAGTGGCCATGCAAGACCTTGCCAAGGAGATAAAGGAGATGAGGGTGGAAAAAATGAGGGAGTCTCTTGGGATATTTCATCAAGAAGAAAGCTCTGACATGTCTCGTTATGGGACTGGTCAACCTGTGAACCTGCCACAAGCTCCACAAGCCTCACAACGCTCCACTATGCCTACCTTCTTGGCTGTGGAGAATGAAGGACCATAAGAGCAAGCCTCCCTTGAAGGTTACTTTGTGGATTATGACTCTCAGAGTCAGAGATTCAGGGATAACTTAAGTTTCCAAGACTTTTTCCATATCAAGGACCGAAGGAGACCAGTGCAGCAATACAGAGATGGTGGATTCTTTCATGGTAGACACCACACTATGGGCTGATTATTTTTGCCCAAGTTTGATGGATCCTCCTCCAGTTATACCAAGGCATCGGTAGAAAAGTTGGATACCTATTTTCAATTGAACAAAGTCCCTGAAGTTGAAGCCATCAATATTGTAGCGCTGCACTTTGAAGGTGAAGCACACAATTGGTGGTTCCATGGATTATCTACCTTGGGACACATCAATGTAACTACCTATGCTAAGTTCACTAGAATACTGGTGGAGAGGTTTGACAGGAAGGATCTTGAAGCACCCTTCATAAGCCTTGCAAAGCTGAAGCAGTCAGGATTTGCAGCGACTTATATCTCTAAGTTTCTAATATTATCAGTCATGGTCCCTGATCTATCTGTAGTAAGGAGAGTCTACATGTTCATCGATGGCCTGGAGAAACCTTTGCATGGATTGGTTAAATCTACCAAGCCCATCACTTTTCATGATGCCATTGACAGAGCTAGAGATCTCCAAGATGCCTTTCCAAAAGCAAAGGCAACTTTCCAAAGCAAGGCCCCTCACTTTTCTAAGGGGAAAGAAGGAAAAGTTGCTCCTCCCAAGGAGATCTCTTTGAAGAAGCCTCTTGATGTTGATCTCAGGAGGGAATTGAGGAAGAAGAAGTTGTGCTTCACTTGCCAAGAGTCATGGGTACCAGGACATAGGTGTGTTGTTGGGAGAGCACACTACATAGAAGTCTTCTCTGATTTTGAGGAGGAAGATGATGATGAGGAACCTAGGAGGGGTCACAGCGTTGATGATGACGAGGAACAACAAACACCCACCAGAGATGGGAAGGGAGCCTTTTCTCCAACCAGTGGGACTCTTGCCTCTTTGAGAGGAGTGCCTAAGTACTTGAAAATAAGAGTACAAGGTTCAGTTATGAATCAGAGAGTATCTGTACTGATTGACAGTGGGGCAACCCACAAATTTATTGATGCTCACCTTGTGCAAAAGAGAGGAATCCCCACTGATACATTTGAGGGATTTTCTGTCTTGGTTCCAGGAGATAGGACCATGCAGTGCATGCAATATGTTTCATCACTCTCTGTCACTATGGGATCCTACACCTTGGTGAATCACTTATTTGTAGTTGACATACCAGACACCAACATCATCTTGGGTGTCCAATGGTTGATTGCCTCGGGGAAGGTTACCACTGATTGGAAAGCTTTGAAAATGGAGTGGGTGGACTTGAAGAGTGGGAAACCACAAATGATTCAAGGCATGCACACTTATCCTTCACCTAATGTTTCCACACAAACAATAGAGATAGATTTGCGCAGTGGAAGCAAAGATCTCACAGTTCCTTCTCTCATGTTCATGAGGATGATGTAAGGGACATTCTTATCTCATGGCAAGCCACCTGGAATACCATCAAATTCAGATCTTGTGGGAAAGGTTCCACAAAGTGCTGCTCCAAGTCTAGATCTAGGAAGGATTGGAGCAATGAGAGACCAAGTTACAGCGCTGGGAGGCTTGGGATAGACCGAGAATGAGGCATATCTTCTTCCTGTTTCACTATCTCCCTCTCACTTTTCTGAATCTGCACTATGGGAGGAGAAGAATGGGAGGATCAACCTTCCAACAAACCATTTTGGCATGTGTAACGTCAAAGAGACAATCAAAAACAAGACAAGCACTCCCATGGATGTACCAGCAGCACTGTCATTGTTGAGGAGTGTGGATCTTTATTGGAAATCTCAACTTCTTGTAGAGTACTACAAAGATCCCCACACATGTATGATACTAGATGGCATGCATCAAGAAGAAGGCTACTTATTCCAAGGAGGAGTCATCTATTATCATGGTAAGGTCTTTTTGGCTAAAGCTTCCAAGCTCAAGCAAAAGATCCTATAAGGAGAATATGAAGAATTCTTCCTTAGCCATATGTATTCAATGAAGATCTATTCCCTGATCATGAAGAGGTTTGATTGGGAAGGAATGAGAGAGGACTTACATCAGCACTTTCAAGAGTGCAATAGCTATGGAGGATTGGGGCAGCCAATGGACTCTTTGCAAGAGTCATCTCAACCAGCTCTTCCTTTGCTCGAAACGAGGGGAATGCTCATGCACAACTCCATGTGTGTGAAGGGCTATGATGGTAAAGGATTTGATCTTGATAAGCAAGTTGTATTTTATGATCTATTACATTAGTTTGCCATGTTTTTTTAGGATATGACTCCTAAAGGGAGTGAGAGATGATATGGATCTCCTAGTTTGTTGAGGGCCAATGGAAATTCTGAACATGGCCACTCCCTTGATGTGCAAGGGGAGACTCCTTTTCATGATGGATTCTTCCCAAATGCACCAAACTTATGTAACACCTTCAGCCATGTTAAGGTGACTCATGCAGCAAAAGTGTGGTGGGAATGCCACTCATCACACCTGGATCTAATGAAGACAAGAAGTGCACTGCGTTGGCATCACATGAGGTATTTTGACCCACCTCCTCAAGTGCAGATTTCAGTGTGCATATATGTAGTCTTGCTTCCATACATTGATGATATAGTTGTGTTGTTTATGGGATTGTATGGACAGAGGATGGGCAATGTGTATGTACCACATGGTTTGGAACTTCAACTTGCACTTCATGATACATGTTTTAGATGTAGCATTTCTCCACCCATGTTTATTTCTGTTGAGTTTTTCACTCCTTAAGGGATGGATTATGCACATATTATGTCGGCCTTTGAGGAGCAGTTCATGATGCTTTGTCTTGCTGAGCACTTGGCTTATGATGAGGATTTGATCCTTGATGATGCCAACCATGAAGGAGGAGAAGTACTACAACTCTTACCCTATCAGTTGCTTAAGGACAAGCAACATTTTGGAGGGGAGGACTGTAATATTCCTACTTAGCCTAAGCTAAGAGGAATATTCATTTTTGTTTTATTTTCTGTTGTATGAATAAATGAATAAAAGAGGACATGTAAAACTCCTAAGAAGACTAAATAAATCAATGCCCATGTGAACACAGTTAAATCAGGGCCATGAAAATCATCACTTGCGGGTGTGAAAGGGGTTTGAGCTGTGAGATTGGGTCAACCTTGACCAAATCTACAGTGTTGTCTAGGTTCAATGTATCTCCTAAAGGGACAGTGCATTTTTAGAAGGAGGCCCCTCATGTGAAAAGAGCTAACTCATCAAGGTGGTTTAGGGTTTACAAAGGCTCTCATCTTATAAAAGGAGAGGGAAGGCAGCAAGAGAAGGTTGTTAATTTATCATATTTCTGAGTATTTTGTCTGCTTAGACAAATACTATTCTCTGCTGTTCAGTGGAGAATTGTGCCTGGGATTCCTATGCAGGGATTTCACCTCTTCCTTTGAGGATTCTTGGAGGAGTATCTGCTGAATTGATCCACTATCAGGCTTGAGGCCAAGCTCTACTTTCAATTGCAATGTTGATACATTGAGGGTTTTGCTGCTTTTGCGAGCTGCAACAAGTGGGAGTCTAGATCTGCAGAGATCTAGTGTATTTTGGGAGCCTCTTCTCATGGAGTGTGTCTTTTAACCTCCTGGAAGAGTGCCTCTCCTATTTGTACTTCAGATCTGCAACTTAGCAATGTCTATCTATATCGTTTTGATCTAAAGCGTCGTTTCCATGGGTGGAATGCGTTATTTTTGTATGAGGTTCATTGTGGTGTTTTGATGCTAGTTTTGATCAGAGATCTCTGGTGTTGGGCTTTGCCTTCCACTTTGGTGATCCATGGATTAGCTTGCTAATCCATGTTCTGTTTAGATATGCTATTTTGTAATGTAATGTTATATTCAGAAATTACTGCAATATTTTACATATCTGCAACTTCTATCTCAGATCTACTCTTATTTATGCATGATTTGATCAAAACCCCAAGGGGATCTTGTAGAGAAAACTATCTAGTTTTCAGATCAGATATAGATCTGATTTTTTTTCCACAGATCTATCCTAGATCTGAGATGTCATATCCAACTGCTACAGCTTCTGAAAATAACGTTGTTGAGCCATTTCTGCTGATATATATATGTTGCAGCTCTCTTTTTTGAAGATATCTTGCTCTCTTGTCTCATGTAATCTACTGTATATTGAAAGGGCTTCAATTTACTTCTGATTTGCTGCTGTACATTCATTTATTGATTATATTTGATGGCCTCCTGCTTAAATTGTCAAATAATACGTTATTCATGAAGCTTCTTGTTGTGCATAGCTACAACCCCTCTTGTAGGGTGTTTTCCAGCTAGACTAGGTTGTGGGAGACCTATTTACCACACATAGTTTGATTTTTTTTTTCTCCCCTCTTCGATTTAGACTCCATATTTGATGATCTAAGGGACCCAAGGGCTGAGCACTCATTTCTGTACATCAATATCCCAAGGAGTGGATTATTTTTCCAAGCCTGCTGTGCAATCCCAATTTTGGAACATTACAGTGGTATCAGAGCTCCTTTATTGGCACAGCCTATGATTGCCTTGGAGCACCAGTCATGCTGCATTTAGAAGATGATGATCCTCTTACTGAGAGGGAGAAGAGGTACTAGAACAGAAGTCATAAGAAGTATGAATACACTACTGATGATCTTGACAAGGGTCAAGACAAGGGGAAAGCCCCTGAAACTACCAGTGATAAAGAAGGAAAAGAGTTTGCAAGAACTCTGTTAGTGGCCATGCAAGATCTTGCCAAGGAGATCAAGGATATGAGGGTGGACAGAATGAGGGAGTCTCTTGGGATATTTCATCAAGGAGAAAGCTCTGACATGTCTCATTATGGGACTGGTCAACCTGTGAACCTGCCACAAGCTCCACAAGCCTCACAACGCTCCACTATGCCTACCTTCTTGGCTGTGGAGAATGAAGGACCATAAGAGAAAGCCTCCCTTGAAGGTTACTTTGTGGAGTATGAATCTCAGAGTCAGAGATTCAAGGATAACTTAAGTTTCCAAAACTTTTTCCATCTCAAGGACCGAAGGAGACCAATGCAGTAGTATAGAGATGGTGGATTCTTTCATGGTAGACACCACACTATGGGCAGATTATTTTTGCCCAAGTTTGATGGACCTCCTCCAGTTATACCAAGGCATCGGTAGAAAAGCTGGATACCTATTTTCATTTGAAAAAAGTCCCTGAAGTTGAAGCCATCAAGATTGTAGCGAAGCACTTTGAAGGTGAAGCACACAATTGGTGGTTCCACGGATTGTCTACCTTGGGACACATCAATGTGACTACCTATGCTGAGTTCACTAGAAGACTGGTGGAGAGGTTTGATAGGAAGGATCCTGAAGCACCCTTCATAAGCCTTGCAAAGCTGAAGCAGTCAGGAGATGCAACGACTTATATCTCTGAGTTTCTAAGATTATCAGTCATGGTCCTTGATCTATCTGTAGTAAGGAGAGTTTACATGTTCATCGATGGCCTGGAGAAACCTTTGCATGGGTTGGTTAAATCTACTAAGCCCATCACTTTTCATGATGCCATTGACAAAGCTAGAGATCTCCAAGATTCCTTTCCAAAAGCAAAGGCAACATTCCAAAGCAAGGCCCCTCACTTTTCTAAGGGGAAAGAAAGAAAAGTTTCTCCTCCCAACGAGAGCTCTTTGAAGAAGCCTCTTGATTTTGATCTCAGGAGGGAATTGAGGAAGAAGAATTTGTGCTTCACTTGCCAAGAGTCATGGGTACCAGGACATAGGTGTGTTGTTGGGAGAGCACACTACATAGAAGTCTTCTCTGATTTTGAGGAGGAAGATGATGATGAGGAACCTAGAAGGGGTCACAGCACTAATGATGACGTGGAAGAACAAACACCCACTAGATATGGGAAGGGAGCCTTTTCTCCAACCAGTGGGACTCTTACATCTTTGAGAGAAGTGCCTAAGAACTTGACAATAAGAGTACAAGGTTCAGTTATGAATCAGAGAGTATCTATACTGATTGACAGTGGGGAAACCCACAAATTTATTGATGCTCACCTTGTGCAAAAGAGAGGAATCCCCACTGATACTTTTGAGGGATTTTTTGTCTTGGTTCCGGGAGATAGGACCATGCAGTGCATGCAATATGTTTCATCACTCTCTGTCACTATGGGATCCTACACCTTGGTGGATCACTTCTTTGTAGTTGACATACCAGACACCAACATCATATTGGGTGTCCAATGGTTGATTACCTTGGGGAAGGTTACCACTGATTGGAAAGCTTTGAAAATGGAGTGGGTGGACTTGAAGAGTGGGAAACCACAAATGATTCAAGGCATGCACACTTATCCTTCACCTAATGTTTCCACACAAACAATAGAGATAGATTTGCGCAGTGGAAGCAAGGATCTCACAGTTCCTTCTCTCATGTTCATGAGGATGATGCAAGGGACATTCTTATCTCATTGCAAGCCACCTGGAATACCATCAAATTCAGATCTTGTGGGAAAGGTTCCACAAAGTGCTGCTCCAAGTCTAGATCTAGGAAGGATTGGAGCAATGAGAGACCAAGTTACAGCGCTGGGAGGCTTGGGACAACCCAAGAATGAGGCAGATCTTCTTCCTACTTCACTATCTCCCTCTCACTTTTCTGAATCTCCGTTGTGGGAGGAGAAGAATGGGAGGATCAACCTTCCAACGAACCATTTTGGCATGTGTAATGTCAAAGAGACAATCAGCAACAAGACAAGCACTCCCATGGATGTATCAGCAGCACTGTCATTGTTGAGGAGTGTGGATCTTTATTGGAAATCTCAACTGCTTGTAGATTACTCCAAAGATCTCCACACATGTAGGATACTAGATGGCATGCATCAAGAAGAAGGCTACTTAGTCCAAGGAGGAGTCATCTATTATCATGGTAAGGTATTTTTGGCTAAATCTTCCAAGCTCAAGTAGAAGATCCTATAAGGAGCATATGAAGAATTCTTCCTTAGCCATATGTATTCAATGAAGATCTATTCCCTGATCATGAAGAGGTTTGATTGGGAAGGCATGAGAGAGGAGTTACATCAGCACTTTCAAGATTGCAATAGCTATGGAGGATTGGGGCAGCCAATGGACTCTTTGCAAGAGTCATCTCAGCCAGCTCTTCCTTTGCTTGAAAGGAGGGGAATGCTCATGCACAACTCCATGTGTGTGAAGGGCTATGATGGTAAAGGATTTGATCTTGATAAGAAAGTTGTATTTTCTAATCTATTACATTAGTTTGCCATGTTTTTTTAGGATATGACTCCTAAAGGGAGTGAGAGATCATATGGATCTCCTATTTTGTTGAGGGCCAATGGAAATTCTGAACTTGGCCACTCCCTTGATGTGCAAGGGGAGAATCCTTTTCATGATGGGTTCTTCCCAAAGGCACCAAACTTATGTAACACCTTCAGCCATGTTAAGGTGACTCATGCAGCAAAAGCGTGGTGGGAATGCCACTCATCACACCTGGATCTAATGAAGACAAGAAGTGCACTGCGTTGGCATCACATGAGGGATTTTGACCCACCTCCTCAAGTGCAGATTTCAGTGTGCATATATGTAGTCTTGCTTCCATACATTGATGATATAGTTGTGTTGTTTATGGGATTGTATGGACAGAGGATGGGCAGTGTGTATGTACCACATGGTTTGGAACTTCAACTTGTACTTCATGATACATGTTTTAAATGTATCATTGCTCCACCCATGTTTATTTCTATTGAGTTTTTTGCTCTTGAAGGGATGGACTATGCACATATTATGTCGGCCTTGGAGGAGCAATTCATGATGCTTTTTCTTGCTGAGCACTTGGCTTATGATGAGGATTTGATCCTTGATGATGCCAACCATGAAGGAGGAGAAGTACTACAGCTCTTACCCTATCAGTTGCTTGAGGACAAGCAACATTTTGGAGGGGAGGACTGTAATATCCCTACTTAGCCTAAGCTAAGAGGAATATTCATTTTTGTTTTATTTTTTGTTGCATGAATAAATGAATAAAGGAGGACATGTAAAACTCCTAAGAAGACTGAATAAATCAATGCCCATGTGAACACAATTAAATCAGGGCCATGTAAATAATCACTTGTAGGTGTGAAAGGGGTTTGAGCTTTGAGACTGGGTTAATCTTGACCAAATCTACAGTTTTGTCTAGGTTCAATGTATCTCCTAAAGGGACAACGTAGTTTTAGAAGGAAGCCCCTCATGTGAAAAGAGCTAACTCATCAAGGTGGTTTAGGGTTTACAAAGGCTCTCATCTTATAAAAGGAGAGGGAAGGCAGGAAGAGAAGGTTGTTGATTTATCATATTTCTGAGTATTTTGTCTGCTTAGACAAATACTATTCTCTGCTGTTTAGTGGAGAATTGTGCTTGGGATTCCTATGCAGGGATTTCACCTCTTCCTTTGAATATTCTTGGAGGAGTATTTGCTGAATTGGTCCACTATCAGGCTTGAGGCCAAGCTCTACCTTCAATTGCAGCGTTGATCCATTGAGGGTTTTGCTACTCTTGTGAGCTACAAGAAGTGGGAGTCTAGATCTGCAGAGATCTAGTGTATTTTGGGAGCCTCTTCTCATGGAGTGTGTCTTTTAACCTCCTAGAAGAGTGCCTCTCCTGTTTGTACTTCAGATCTGCAACTTAGGAATGTCTATCTATATCATTTTGATCTAAAGCGTCGTTTCCATGGGTGGAATGCGTTATTTTTGTATAAGGTTCATTGTGGTGTTTTGATGCTAGTTTTGATCAGAGATCTCTGGTGTTGGGCTTTGCCTTCCACTTTGGTGATCCATGGATTAGCTTGCTGATCCATGTTCTGTTTAGATCTGATATTTTGTAATGTAATGTTATATTCAGAAATTACTGCAATATTTTACATATCTGCAACTTGTATCTCAGATCTACTATTATTTATGCATGATTTGATCAAAACCCCAAGGGGATCTTATAGAGAAAACTATCTAGTTTCCAGATTTGATATAGATCTGATGTTTTGTCCATAGATCTGTCCTAGATCTGAGATGTAATATGCAGCTGCTACATCTTCTGAAAATAACGTTGTTGAGCCATTTCTGCTGATATATATATGTTGCAGCTCTCTTTTCTAAAGATATCTTGCTCTCTTGTCTCATGTAATCTACTGTATATTGAAAGGGCTTCACTTTACTTTTGATTTGCTGATGTACATTCATTTATTGATTATATTTTATGGCCTCCTGCTTAAATTGTCAAAGACTGCATTATTCATGAGGCTGCTTGTTGTGCATAGCTGCAGCCCCTCACGTAGGGTGTTTTCCAGCTAGACTAGATTGTGGGAGACCTGTTTACCACACCTAGTTTGATTTGTTTTTGTTTCCCTCTTGGATTTAGACTCTAGATTTGATGATCTAAGGGATCCAAGCGCTGAAAACTCATTTCTATACATCAATCTCCCAAGGAGTGCGTTATTTTTCCAAGTCTGCTGTGCAATCCCAATTTGGGAACATTACATCCCTCTACTTGGAAATAGACCCTCCTGATGAGCTCAATGAACCCTCCCAGAAAATGCCTCCAAAAATAACGCAGTTCAGGATGGTGACTGCACTGTGAGGGATAGCAGATGGTTGGCCTGATGCCAAAAATGTAGAAATATGCTCGGGAGTCCTTCTTACTGATCCTCCAAAGAATAGACAAGCTCTCCACTGAGAAACAAGCCCATAAATGACTCTAAGAGATCCTCCTTTGCTGCACCCTGCAACACAACCCAGCTCTTGAAAGAAACTGCACTCTAGCTGAAGGAGGTAGCTTGGCCAAAATTCCAGAATGAGGAAATGTAGCCCAAATAACCTCTCCTTCCTTGAGGATGAGGTAGGGATTCCCGAGCAGGAACACCCTTGTGCTAAACAGCACTATAACCCTGATAAACAGTAAGAGGAAGCAAAGTCTCAACAGAACAAAGCAAATAATAATAAAAACATGAATAACAATGGCTGCCCTCCTCTCCATATATAGCAAGTGCACCTCTCCAAAATGGGTCCCATCCATATGTGCCACCAAGCTCATGCAATTTTTCCTCCATTAAAACTGCGGAGTCCATCAAGGAGATACAATGTATCTAGGCAGTGCATGTGGACTTGGTCAAATATGACTGAATCAATATGATCCAATCCTGTTCACACCTATAGGTGCTTAATCCAGCTGCTTGTTCTTCCTCCTTTCACATTATGAGTGTTATTGATTCATTTAAAAAGTTTAATGGGCCTCCCTACCCATTTATTCACCTACCTAGTGATAAAACAACTCTAATATTCCATTTAGCTTGAAGGCCAAATTTTTGGAATATTACAGTCCTCCCCTCCAAAATCTTGCTTGTCCACAAGCAACTGTATAAGGAGAGGAAAATTCCTCCCCTCCTCTTCTTGTGGCCTCCTCATCAAAAGTCCCCACCACTGCTCAAAATGATCTGCTACAAATCTTCCCTCCAATGTTTCCTCCCAAGCATGCAAAACCATATGGCTCACATCATAGAAAGGTGGATGGTGTAAGTGGAAACCACCTTGCTGTTCAATGGCCTCCTCAAGGTAGGAGTGATGACAAACATGGGGAACCCTATTCCCAATGAGTGACTCCCACACCCATGCTATCATCCAAATGAAATGAGCCAACCCAAGTAGCTCAAAAACATCTTCAACCCCTGGTTCATACAATGTGTTGGGGCTGCATGGATAGATTGGATCCTCCCATCCAAGTGGTTTCGCTCTCCATTTATGGTAAGTATGGGGCTACTGCTGATCTTGGGCTGAAATGTCATGACCTCCAAGAGTGGCCCAAGCTACCCCACAAGATTAATCAACCATGAAATGCCTCCTCCAAGAATGCAAGTCCTCCCAATGGCTCCTCCTAAATGAAGGAATGAGATGTGATGTGGACATCATGGTGTGCCCATTGTTTCTCTTGAAACATACAACATGTAAAATAGGGAGAATCATTCTCCCAATGGGCATCTACAACTCATATCCCACTCTCCAAGCAAAGCTCCCCATGAACATAAAAATATCAGCAATACATGGAAGCAAAAACCAATAAAAAAAAGTTGTCATATGATAACCCGAAAGTGGATCAAGGTCCCTCTCATGGAACTAGTGTAGTGCGTCCTTTTCCTACATCAAATCAAACAATAGCAAGTGCTTTTCCAGCCACTTGTTTTTTGCCACAATCATTTTACAAGATAAAAACATGAAAGTACAAAACAGTGTCAATGGTGCACACCAAAAATCATGTGGCTTCCCCCACAATCCACCAATGAGATAGCTAATCCCAATGCTACAAATGGCTTCAAGTACATCATCATACAATATGCAAGAAGGGATAGTCCTCCTTGGTACAACATGTTACTCATACAAAATAAAGAAGTACAAAACATAATGTGGAATTATACATTCTCCACCGT
The DNA here is from genome assembly GCA_034641835.2 of Pinus albicaulis. NCBI lineage: Eukaryota > Viridiplantae > Streptophyta > Pinopsida > Pinales > Pinaceae > Pinus > Pinus albicaulis. The sequence goes on along the minus strand of CM076575.1, from coordinate 577,306,420 downwards.
GTACTTGGGACCTTGAGCTGAGATGGCTCAACTGGAAATTCTCCCTCACCTCCAAAGAGTAGGGAAGTGGCTGTGACATCCTCTCTATCACCATCCGGGCTATGCATCTCTCCATATGCTGAAATATGTCATGATGGATGCCCTCCCAATGAACTCCTCTGCCAAGGAAAGATATGTATTAAAGTGCATGGGAAAGAAGTCCTCATGTGTTGCATGTAGCATCTTCTCCTTGAGCTTAGAAGCTCTAGTCAAGAAGACTCTGCCATAAGAATAGATGACCACATCATCCACCATGTATCTATAATCTCTTCCGGGTCATCAAGAATCATGCATGCACCAAGATACTTGGAGTACTCTACTAAGAGTTGAGATCTCCAATATGGATCAATCCTCTTAAGAGAAAACATTGGTGATCTGGCATGTGAAGCTCTCCTCATGCTACTACCTGCTACTTTGACATCCCCCATGCAAAAGTCTCCCTCAAAACTCTTCACCTCTCCAAAATCCAAGAGTGGTGAACCAAAAGACATGATGTCTCTCATCATCTGTAGATCTGGTGGCCTCCGTCGTGGAATGCCTCCATGTAGTGAGACATCAAAATCTGAAGTGGGCTAAGTTGTCCCTCTCTTCACTACGCAGTGTAGTTCCTTAATTATGTGTAGAAACCTCCTGAAATAGATAAGGGTGAATTCTCATCATCCCTTGATGTTGATCCTTCTCCTCTTCTTCCATATATGAGAATGCCTCATCCTCAATGAGAGACCCTTGATCTTGGTCATCGCTTGAAGGAGGGAACTCCATGTCTTCACAAATAGAAGAGGGTTATTCAAGAAGTGGGGATCTTTCCCTTGGCAAACTATCATGCATGTTTTTATCCCCTTTAAAAATATGGAGTGGAGTTGGTTTAATAGGTATCTCCAACTCATGCAAAGTGTTTGAGTTTTTGTTTTTAACAAATGATGGTTCACAATGTTTTCTATCAAATCTTCTCACCAATTCTTTAGTGAACCCAACATAAGTTTTTACATTTGCATGACACAATGAAGTAGAATCATTAAACCACCAATCATGGGCCATAACTTTGAGGTGCAACGCTGCTACTCTGATGGCCTCCTTCTTTGAAACTTGGTGCAGTTGAAAATATGAATCTAGCTCTTCTACCCAAGCTTTGGCTGTGCACTCTATTGATCCATCAAAGTGAGATAGGAAGATTCTACCTCTATTGCTTCTTTTATGGCTGTTGGATCTTGTCTCCTTGAGATTTCAAAACCCTTGGAAGTCCAAGTGCTCCTTGAATCTCCATGATTGAGATTCATACTCGTAAATATAGTCACTCAAGGTCTCCTCCCTTGGTGCATCTTCTTCCTCCATCCTTCTTGCAGTAAATGTGGGAAATATACTGTGATGTGGATCTGCATGTGTGGCTAGATGCTCACACCCATCATGTGAATAGCGAGGGCTTGCTTCAAACCCTCTCAAAAATATTCTACACTCTTCCCCTTTCATCTCCTTAAGATCTTCTTTGATATTCTTCATAGCTTGGAAAAGAAGCAGCGAGATCCTCTCTTCCTTCATTCCTCCAAATAATGGAGTCATGCTTTTGTTTCTTCTGCAAAACTTCTCTTTTCTATGAAAATCTTCTCCTCCTAATGGCATAATGTCTTGGATGCACAGGCTGAGCCAATATTATGCTTTGATACCACTGTAATATTCCAAAATAGGGAAAATCTACAAGATTGGGAATATCTTATAATATCCATCATTCTATTAATGGATCAGCAACAATGTACAAAATATCATGAGGGACAAGCCACTCAAGCCATAAGAACAAATCTCCAATGATCATAACAATAGATACATGAGATGCTGCAACTATATAGAATGCCAGAGAGCAGTGACTGCGCAGTCTATATCAGTGTAGCTGCTGCTATAGATGTATATGCATGAAATATGGCTTATAGAAACAAAATAAATGCTCAACAATGAAGATATGAGCTCCAATACAAGATTTCTAGCCAACCCGGGAAGGATTGCTAGAAATACCGAAAAACATACAATGTGACAAATAACCTTGGGGTTAATGTGCCAATGCAAACTGGATCTGATATGAAATGAGGCTATGACAGATCTGAAATGCTGATGTCCTCCTCCAATGGTATTTCTGATTAGAATACTGATCCCTCTACTTAGAAATAGACCCTCCTGATGAGCTCAATGAACCCTCCCAGCAAATGCCTTAAAAAATAACATAGTTCAAGATGGTGACTACTGTGAGGGATAGTAGATGGTTGGCCTAATTCCAAAGATGTAGAAATATTCCCGAGAGTCCTTCTTACTGATCCTATAATAAATATACAAGCTCTTCACTGAAAAACAAGCCCAGAAATGACTCTAAGAGATCCTCCTTTGCTGCACCCTGCAACACAACCCAACTCTAAATAGAAACTGCACTGTAGCTGAAGGAGGTAGCTTGGCCAAAATGCCGGAATGAGGAAATGTAGCCCAAAGAACCTCTCCTTCCTTGAGGATGAGGTAGGGATTCCCGACCAGGAACACCCTTATGCTAAACAACACTACAACCCTGCTAAACAGCAAGAGGAATCAAAGTCTCAACAAATAGAAGAAAATAATAATCAAAACATGAATAAAAATGGCTGCCCTCCTCTCCATATATAGCAAGTGCACCTCTCGACAATGGGTCCCATCCATATGTTCCACCAAGCTCATGTAAGTTGTCCTCCATTAAAACTGTGCAGTCCATCAAGGAGATACAATGTGTCTAGACAGTGCATGTGGACTTGGTCAAATTTGACTGAATCAATATGATCCAATCCTGCTCACACCTATAGGTGCTTAATCCAACTTCTTATTCTTCCTCCTTTCACATTAGGAGTGTTATTAATTCATTTAAAGAGGTTAATGAGCCTCCCTACCCATTTATTCACCTACCTAGTGATAAAACAACTCTAATATTCCATTTAGCTTGAAGGCTAAATTTTTGGAATATTACAATCCTCCTACTCATTTCAAGAGTAAATGAGGATGTCATCATTAAATGCTTGGGTAAAATGGTCCAAATATCTTTGAAATACACTATTAATCATGTTCATAAATGTTGTTGGGAAATTGGTCATCCCTAATGGTAGTGTGATATATTCGTAGCAATTAAATCTTGTTTAAATGTAGTTTTTGTGTCTTCCTCTTTGATTCTTAGTTTATGGTATCCTAAATACAAGTGAATCTTGGAAAATATTAAAGCTCCCCTTAGTTTATCAAAGATATTGACAACATGAGTCATGGGATACCATTAAATGGTGGATTTATTTAGATTAGGGTTCTCAATGCATGGCCTAAAGGTTCCATCCTTCTTCTTCATAATGTTCAATAGCGCTCCCTAAGGAAATACACTAAATCAAATCAATCCTTGGTAAATAAGTTCTTTGAGTTTAAAACTTAACTCATGAACTTCATGGGATACCATTAAATGGTGGATTTATTTAGACTAGGGTTCTCAATGCATGGCCTAAAGGTTTCATCCTTCTTCTTCATAATGTTCAATAGTGCTCCCTAAGGCAATACACTAAATCTAATCAATCCTTGGTAAATAAGTTCTTTGAGTTTCAAACTTAACTCATGAACTTCTAGGATGGTAATTGTATGTTGTTATGGGTATGTGTTTTAATCTTGGTTTCAAGGAAATGGTGAATACCATATTCTCATACAACAAGAAAGAATGGAAACTATGGGGGGGCCTCATCCTCAAATTCAGAAAATTTCATATACAACTTAAAAAAAGGTTGTAGTATTTATTGATCACGTCAAGTATAGAAATCCTAAACCCTTTCTTCATACACCTTTTAACATTATTATTTGAGATGAAGCATAAGGAAACTTCTAGCTTAACACCCCCACTCACAATATACTTTCATATATCATTTTGGAAAAGAAACTCCAATTTCTAGCAGTATATAGACTCTATTGGATTCAAACCAATCCATATCTATAATTAAATCATAGGTTCCTAGAGTTATGCTATATAAATTCAATTTTGTAATATAACTTCCAATTTCTGATGATATATTTTTTTTACCAATGGACTTACATATTCATTATCACTAGATATCATTTCTACCATCCTGAAATGATTTGCTTATAGGCTACCAATCCACATTTAATCAGAGCATAAGGAAAAATAAGACTATTAGTGATGCCAAAAATAATCAGCATTAAAATGGAATTCTGCTAATCATACTAATAGACTCCACCATTATGACTTGATACTTAACTAGGTGATGGTTTATTGCAACATGAATCTAATGATAGGTCTATGGTCATTCCCATTCTTCTTTACCCTCTCATTAACTAATACCATATTGATATTTTCGGAATTCCCTTCTATAATGATGATGCCTACATTCCTAGCACCCGATTTGACCTTGTCTTATTGTAGGGACCCAAATTTGGTTACCACGTACTCTGTCTCTACAACTTATTCCTCTCAAGTGGGGTAGACCTCTCTATCCTTTTGGAGGCACCCAAGATGTTATGCTATCAACCATAACTATATTGTTATGCCTTCCATGAAATTCATACCTAAACACCCTCAACTTTAAAGACACTATCTCTAGGTGATCCATTAGAGGGCTCAAAATTATTTGATTGACCTTTCATATCAATCATATTTTGGGCCTTCTTGACCAAACTTGTTGTTTCTAGCATGGTTGTGGGTTACCACATGGAGACTTCAACTCGAAATAAAGCATAAAGCCTATGAAGAAATATTTCAACGTTTCATTTATTATATTCCATATAATCTACATGATGAACCAATGCAAATAATTATGCTTCATAAGCTTCTACTGGTCTTCTTTTCTATCTAACTGCATGGAATGCTCCTACTTGTTAGTGTTTGTATTCATGTGACAAGCACCAAGTCCTAAAGGTTTAATTGAACATCTCCCAAGTAACTTGCAAGGAGGTGACTTGCAACTTAGTCTCTTCATATACCCATAAAAATATAAATTATGTTTGAAGAGATACATTATTATGTGGTTTTTCCACAATATTGTATGTTCTAAAATTGAGTGCTCTCTTATGACCTATTACCCAAGATTCTGCTACCTAACCCACATATTTTCCTATGAACTCTAATAATTTGGATTTTTTAACCTTTGATAATATTATCTAGAGGCACTCTTCTCTCATTGACATTGGATAAAAGGTCCTAATCCAATCTCTGTTTCTGCTCAAACTCCAAGCTCTTGACCCTAATTAGATTGTAGAATATATAGTCTCCTTGGGATGATGTTAACAACCATAACTATATAGTTTTGTCTTCCATGAAATTCATACTTCAACCCCCTCAACTTTGATGACCCTATGTCTGGAGGATTCTTTAGAGGGCTCAAAATAATATGACTAACCTTTCGTATCAATCATCTATTGGGCCTTCTTGAACAGACTAGCTATTTTTTCCATGGTTGTGGTTTACCACATGGAGACTTCAACTCGAATAAAAGAATATTCCGTGAAGGAATATTTCAGCTTGTTATTTATTGTCTTCCATATAGTCCACATGATGAACAAATACAAACAATTATGCTTCATAAGCTTCTACTAGTCTTCTATTTTATATAGCTACATGGAATGCACCTACTTGTTGGTGCTTGTAGTCATGTGACCATCACCAAGTCCTAAAGGTTTAATTGAACATCTCCTTAGTAACTTTCAAGGAGTTGACTTGCAACTTAGTCTCTTCATTTAGCCATCACAACATAATTTTCTTTGAAGATATTCCTTTGCTATATGTATTTTCCACAATAGTGTATGTTTTAAAATTGAGTGCTCTCTTAAGGCCTATTACCTAAGATTATACAACCTAACCCACATCTTTTCTTATGAACTCTAATAATTTTGATTTTGTAACCTTTCATAAAATCTAGAGACACTCTTCTCTCATTGACATTGGATACAAGGTCCAAATTGAGTCATTATTTCTGTTGTAACTCCCTCTTTTGACCCTGATCTATGTTGAGATTGTGACCTTGGCTAGCAACCCGCTCTTTAAGACAATAGATGATTTCTCCTAGAGAACATAGTATGGCTTGATGAGCTAGAGTTATAATCTCAAGGAAAACTTATGGTTGCCTTCAATACTTAGGGTTTATAGGTAGCCTTGAGAGATTCAAAGTCAAATTCTCAATTCTAAGTTTTAATGGACAAAGCTTCATACTATTTATGGATGGTAAGTAAGAAATCAAATTAGTCATTAATCACTCACTATGTAGATGTTTATGCAACATATCTTTTATATGTCCTCACTATTGCAAGTGTCTCAAAATGGTAAGCCTATGGTATGAATTTTGGGATTTTATAATCAAGACAATAAATCTCATTGTATAAGTTTGAATATATTTTAACAAAAAAACATGAATGTGCATATGTGTAATCTAATTTATTTCCTATGGCTAGCGTGGAAACAAAGAAGAGAGAGGAGAAGAAGAAAAGATGCATCCTATCCAAAGAAATAAGTTCCAAATATCCCTTCCTCATGCATCACTATTTCTAATGCAGTCCACTTATGGTTTTTATACTTTCCTTTGTTGAACACCAAAGGCTATACTAGGTCAAGTGTATTACACCGAGACTATTCATGAGGATGGCCTTGACGCCTCTGGTAGCTCACCGAATTGCACCCAAATGGGAGGTGATCTTAGTATTAGAAAGCTTCATCCAATATCTTGAAATTCCAAATTGGGATCCATCTACTTATAATCATCACTAATTAAATTATAGAATATATTGTCTCCTTGGGATGGCTCCACAAATGCCCTAAAAATCTAGAGGTGCATGATCTTGCACTCTAGATAATCTAGTGGGATATCCTTGGGAATGTTGTTTCTCCTAACACTAGTAATGCAAATAAATGATTAAATGAAATAAACACAAATTAAACAAATATCCATAAATGTAATAATCAATTTGATGCATTTATTATCTTTTAAAAAAAAAATATTTCTATACTCAACTCCTACTTAAATATTAAAAATAAGCATTAATGTCCATTTCTCACATCACATGACATGGAAAATGAACATTAATACATATAGATAAGATGATCAGTTCATTATTATTATTTTCCTATCATCTTTCACCTAAAAGGAAAAATAAAAAATTAAAACACACCTCATATGGATAAAATGAAGCAAAATATAAAATCTTTTATATAGCTAGCGACAGTCACAAAACTATTCCATCATTTCTCATAATTCATGTTGAAAGAGAAAACAAAATAGTCCTTAATATATAATTTTGTGAAAACAAAGATAAAGTAAAATATCATCTATCAGTTTTTCACGTGTATTTATCACCCATAGCATAGATAACAATTTTCACGTGTATTTATCACCCATAGCATAGATAGGCAATAAATTGTTAGATTAGGTTCAAAACATCTGAGTATGGTAGGAATTTATATATGATTAAAATAGGTCATGGATAGAATTTATATATGATTAAAATAGGTAAACTTCTTCAAGGAAATGATACAGGTATTGCATTTCAATTTAATGACAAATGTCTTTGATTTATTAATCCTTCCGGGAAAAATAATTGGCAATTGAGATTACAGAAAACTATGAAACTAAACTGAATTTTACACAAAACTTTAAATACACTAGTTTCAAGAAGCAATATATGGGTATTGCACAAACTTTAAATACACTCTCAATGGAAGCCTTCGAAGTTGTGTGTTTTTCATTTTTTTTTCAGCCATGGAAAGAGAAAAGCTTTGGAGTTAAAAAAATGTTTTAGGGAACGTTCTTGTTTGGTCTAATCCTCAATTGATTTAGTTGAAGTCCTTCGGGCTAAAATAATGATCTATGTGTCTTAGAGTATCTGCACTCTTGTCTATGAAACCTTAGTTCATATGTAGCACTGGAATTCACAAATTCTGGAAATAAGTTCATAGTTATTGTTGCTCCAATGAGCATGCACAGAATTAAGAGCAACATCGAATCACTGCCAGTAGTAATCATCATAAAGTGACCTTACTTCTTTTCAAATGTGTTCCTTCATAAACCACTCACGCTGATGATAAGATTCATCGTGTTGTCATTGTTGGCCTAGATTCATAAAAACCAATGTTAGCTACAGGGGATATTTCATTTGTGAGATTTAATATTTATTTAATTTTCGTTTTGTGGTTCGTTGTCATAATTTTTTGTTTTTAAGTGTGTCTCTTGTTTTCAATAATTTTCGCATATTGAGATTCATGCAGAGTTTTAGTTAAGATTGAAGTATCTTGAATAAAATTTAGTTTTATCAATATTGTATTTAAAGTAGAGCAGTTTTTTTTTATCTCTCCTCATCTAACAGAAATGCACATAAGGTTCCAGAAATACTTACTTTGGGATTAGTAATGACTCAAAGTGTAGTTAGGATTTACTATATACTAGTTTGGGATTAGTGATGACTCAAAGTGCAGTAAGGATTTACTATATAATTGAAGGGTTCATTTATGACAGCAATTCTATCCAATTTGTTGATCAACAAAAGCCTCTCATACCTCAGGAACTGTGCATTTATGTACTATCATTTGTTATTTCTTTGGATGTGAAAATATGATGCCCACTACTTGGTGTAGTCTGTTAGAGATCTATAACTTTTGCAAGTATTAACAAGTGAGTTGCCTGGAATGGGGATACAAAAGACGAAACAGGGTTGACCAAAATTTTTAAAAACTGGAAAAGTAGTATGTGATAGTTCTGTAAATGCATATTTCTATATTTTCTCCTCCAACACTCACAGAATAAGGTCAACAACCATCATGATAAAAAGAAGGAAGGCCTGGTCTTAATCTGATCATTGTGTCACATGAATTGACCGCCAGAGTATTTCTTATCATTGTTCAAGTGGACTGCCATAGTCATTTAGTTTTGGGTTGTAGCTCTAATATTAGAGCGCTTGCTTTACATGCAAGAGGTGTGTGTTCCATGTCCTGTATCCCCGTTTCTATTTCGTCTTTCCTGGTTTTCAGTGGCATATAACGGTGAACCCGTCTTTGTCTCTCTTGCTTCTAAAGAATTCTCAGAACTCTGAAATAAGAGTCATGTCAAGAAGTACAGTCTCGCTGAGCATCACAGTAAGAAGGAGCTTAAGGAATGGGATCTATCGGTGGAGATGATTGTCGACGAGGAATGACGAGTGAAAGCTAACAGAGGGCAGTGGCATTTCACGGGATATCATAAGGGTTTCAAACATTTGCATTTCGGGAAATCCTAAGGGTTTTAACAATTCACATATGAATTGATAGACATGTTCATTCCAGGTAAACCCTATTTGCTTTTAAGTTTTAATTGCATGGACAATTGCCTGCTTATTGGTTTTTGGCCTGCTTAATTACTTTAAAGTGAAGAAGACAAGAAGATTCGTTATAAAAACATGAGGCAAGAAAGCCTTCTATTACCAGTAATTATTGCAACTGGAGAGAGTAAAGGCTGCAAACAGCAATGGAATTTTCAGGAACGAAGAGAATGAAGATGTACTCCTAGAAACAGATGGCAATATGTGAAAACGTAAAATAGCATAAATTTTCTGTTTGTTGCTGACATGATGAGCAAACCATTTTGCTAGAACACGATGGTCAATTTTTATGGCTGAAAAATAAACTTCCTGCTGAAAATATGGTAGTGTAATATCTGACTTTCAATTTATTAAAACAATGATCATTTTGCAGCTGTGATATACAAATGTCAAATAGCAAAGAGGCATCAGCACAATTAGAATTATTTCTAGGCCCAGACCAGGGATTGGGTATCTTGACCAGAGCTGAAGGATAGGTTCAGGCTGGCTAATCCAAACAGACTAGTTTTCTAAAGGATCAAGGAGTTTGTTCCTGATTCTCTCTCCATGAACCTATGTGTTCAACCTCCAAAAGCCTCGTCGAAGCATTGAAACTTGACCAAAGCCACAAAGCCAAATCTTTTAGAAAGTGCAATGAAAAAGTTTTAAAAGATGCATTTTCCTTCTATGACCAAATCTTAGAAATTAGTGTGATAGTCGATTGTGATAGTGGATGGTCGAAAGAGTTAGCATGATAGTCGATCGTGATAGTGGACGATCAAACGGGTATGGCTTTGTGCAATTTTCCCCTGACATGGAAGTAGATAATGCTCGGACTAGAGGAAGTAGTCCTTAGAACGTTTGCTTCACAATCGAAAGGTTACAAGTTCGATTCTTGCGGAGAGCATTTATTGCTAAGGCAAAGCAATAAGGCACAATTTCAGAATTTCAGGGCATCAGTTCGAATCCCATTCTTGACACTAGGTGTCTTTTCGCTACTTACCAAAGATACGAATGAACAGTTTTGTTTAGTTTGACATCGCTCACTGAAGAATAGAGTTCCTCAATTTATTTCACTGAAGGCTCTGCCTCTCCTATTGATCGGAAAACTGGCAGAGGAGCAGAATTGAATTACTTTTTCTTGCCAGAAGACTAACATGAACGAAGTGTAGCTTGGAAAACTGGCAGAGGAGCAGAATTGAATTACTTTTTCTTGCCAGAGGACTAACATGAACGAAGTGTAGCTTTTAAAGGAATGCGTGATTAAGGTTCTCTGTGTAATTATGGAGACTTGATGATAGGTTTAGTTTCTAGTCATGGAAATAAGACGCAATTTCTTTAAAGGATGTGTTCCAATCAAAAATTTTCATTCTCCATTGACTTCCAATGCAATCATTGCCATAAATAGCATGGATCAAAGCAATCCGAGGTAGGCAAGGGTTTGATCCTATAAGCCCTACCCTTCACTGTGTTGATCTGTTTAAGCGACTCACAAAAAAATATAAGTGGAAATCAAGGAGATTACATACCTTTATGGGGTTCGTAAGACCTCACGCTCCCTGTTATCTGGAATCTGAGTAGGTAACTTCCATTTCAAGAATGGCTCAAACAACATAATCAATTTCTCAATTTCTCTTCCCATTTATGGGACAGATTGTTATGTGGTTGTTGTATTTTGTCTTTTTCCTGTGAAGCTTCGCAATAATTTTTCCTGTGAAACTTCACAAAAGTTTCACAATAAATGATCACAGCTTCTCTAAAAACTTGTGGCAGAAAAAATTATCTCAGAAATTAACTACCTGATAGCTTTTCCCTACTGTTTTTCTATTTCCGAACCTCCTTAAACCTCCTTCACCATAATAGATTCCAGAAAGTTGAAGCGTTGGCTTCTCCTGTCATTTGCCATAGTTAACCATGCGCAGTGTCAGATTTACCCAAGTCTGGGCTAAATCACACTCTTTAGTTTAGTTTAGATCATTATCATTACATCATTATCATCGCTGCGATTCAAGGTCTAAAGGTTTTTGGATTTGAATTACTTTAACATCATTCGTTATAATATTATATATACATTTAATTTTAATAATTTAATTTTAATATGTTTTATAATAAATATTAGTCAAACGATATGTTAGGTTATGTTACCCACTTGTCGGACTATATGATATAAAAGTTAATGGATTTGAATTATTTTAATATCATTCGTTATAATATTAAATATTCTATAATTAGATAGATTAATATACCTCTTTGACGTAGATTTTGTTATATACTTCTTATAATAATTCAATAATTATTCAAATTCTTAGATTTTTATTTTTTATTTTTTCTTCAATGTGTCTTTTCGATTTACAATGGTTTATTATTGTAATTAGTATGTTTTCCGTGTTTTTTTTTATAATATTTAATTTATTAAGTAATTAGATTCCTATTAATAATGCCGAATAGTTATTAAAATGTAATTTAGGGAAAATATTAAATTAAGAATTTATGGATATATAAAAGATAAAGATAGTGAACTTGTAACAATAATTCAATAAAAAATTTATGGTGAAGAAAAATATTTTAGAAATCAATGTATGAATAGGAAATTGTTCTTGATTTATTATCACAAGAGTCAATATTCTAGATCCGCAATTTTTAGTAACTTTTTATTTAGGATGTCTATAAGTTTTAAGGGTTAAAATCAAAATCTATATGTAATATTCCAGTTTTTAAAATCAACCTGCATAATCATTTGTATACTTTTTAAAATTAATAATGATAGATATCATTTCATTTCTTATTGCATCATTATCATGTTGTAATGAGTTATAAGAGTTATGCTTAAAGTTTAAATGACTTACAATTCGAGTGAATGCGGAACTCTTAACTTCCATCATCTTGCTCTAGCTAACCCCAACAAATTGTGGTGAATGACTTTCCTCTCAACCAATTTTTCATTCGCCACAACTCAATCTTGTGAGTTCTCAAACAATTACCTATGTCAATTTCGATTCTTTTTATATAAGATCGATCAAACAAAATACATCTCATTACCTTCTCTCCATTCATATCCATCTGGGTAAAAGTTCCATGTATTTTCTCCATTTTTTTATCAAACAATTAAGTCTTAATCATTCATATTTCTACATCTATATTTTTCTTCCCTAAATCAAAAGATATTTTCATATCCATCTATTTAAAATTTCTATGTAAATTCTCCACTTTTTTTTTGTAAGTTGATATTCTATTCATATAATAAAAAAGATGTACATCCAGTGGAACAAAAAGAAGGTGGTCTCACCTCAACAAGGTTTGCTGACCAATGTTTGCAGCAAGTGACAAAAATACAAAAAGGAGGATAAGGATAACGTCCATAAATAAGAGGGCCAAAGACACCAAAAGACACACAATACATAAAAAACACCTGATAACATACTAGTCATTCGACGTGATGGAAGTTAGGTTATCTAGGGCAGTTCCTTGAGGAGTCAGCGGACAGAATTTGAACTCGATGTGCCCTTCAAAGTGCACCAACCAAGTCTCCAGCTTTTCCACTTTTTCTACAAGGTGGTTTTGGCCTCACCAGACCACCACCACTTGCTCTCTGACTTGGCACTGAAAATAGTGCATCCTATTCAGGGTGGCCACAAACTCAACATGCTCCTCCCTTCGAACCTGCTCAGTTGACTCCACATGATCCAGCAGAGAATGAATTAGTTCATTGCAATTCTCTAGACCACAATCTTGAATTATCTACAGGTTGGGAGTTGAACACCTACTAGAACCCCGGCTAACTGTTTCACCTCGTTGCACACCACCACATCTCTAAGGTTGTTGAGAGCTCCCACCCCTATGGGGAAGCCTACTTGTTGCTGCCATGACCACCACGTGTTCCAACACCTGACAACTGGGAGCGACCAGCAGTCTCGTCACCTCGTCGCATCTCGGCTTCCACCATTCCCATCTATCCAAAAGGAATCAACCTCACCTGGTCCTCGCGACGAGCTGATCCTGGATTGGCATGAGGGGAGGAATGCCCACGTCGAGGGGAAGGTTGCATATTGAACAGTCGAGGAGATTTGAAGCCACTAATAGCCTTCGGGTCTGGCCCACTCTAACTCACCTAGATCTCTGCACCCAAAGCCTAGACCTCTCTTCACCCACTATTCTCCACAGATGGCCACTTGCAATAACCTAGCTACCACCTTGCCACCAATTAAGCACCCCGACGAGAATGCAAACAACTTGAGAAGGAGGAGTCGAGAGAAACTCGCCCGAGGCTGACGCTCCCCAAGAGGTCTCGCACAACCCACACCAAAATGTCGACACCAAAAACTTCAAGAGGGTGACTCCTTTATCTCCATTGCACACAGAGAAACACCCATGAAACCACAAGGTGTGCCAATTTTCAGAACAAGCACTAGAAAAGGAGTCACCCACACACATCCACCATCGCCCCTAACAACACCATCATCTATACCACCTCCGGAAGCCTCCAACAGGACAACTACTCACACCTTCTAAAATCCATCAAAGCCATAAATACTAAGTTCCCCCAATTACTAGCAGCCACATTCTGCAAGCAAAATAAAAAATGAGGTGCCTTTGGAGAAAAACAATAATGAATTCACACAGCCAAGAGTCGCAGGGGAAGGTCAAATGCCACCACCTGGCTCTGTAAGCTTGCCTTCGTTTCTTGTGCTTGCTTGCAAAATACCAACCAGGAGCCCAACACAGGAATGAAATACAAATCCAAATGTCACATTGATGAGCCATCCCGCTCGTTAAACTTTCACTGGCAACATTTGCCGAGACAAGACAAGGTTTCACACGATCACAAATACACCTCCCATTACACTGATTCAGATAAAAGGACCGAGAGGCCAATCCTCCATCAACACATCAACTGTTAACAATCATGAGACTCGGTTACCACATGCTCTAATATTCTCACCCCATCAAGTGAATGTATATTCTCTACTTATCCTCAAACAAGCAACTCTTAATTATATATTTATTATTATTTTCTTTATTTAATTTTTCTCTAATTTTTATTTATACTAAACAAATTACTTACTATTAATTACTTACTATTATTATTATCATTAGACTTTTATGATTAATATTATTATTATAAAACTACTTCATCGTTTTATTATTATTATTAAGTCATTTATTATTTTTTTATTATTAAGTCATATATTTATTTGTTAATATAGAATTAATTCAAAATATAAAACATCACAATTGTGAAATTTTGATAAAACATATAAATGCATGAACCAATGTTTACCCTTTTATATTTGAGGTAGAAAACCTTTTTTTCTATTTGAAAAGTAATAATTGAGTTGAATATGAAATCATTGTATTAAATTATAGAATATATGAAGTACCTTGCTTAAGTAATAATGAAAATTGTGTTGAATATGAAATCATTGTATTAAATTAAAGAATATATGAAGTAACTTATTTAATTTTTTGAGTTCATCATTATTTCTTTTATTTAAAAATAATAATTAAGACTCAATATTTTTTCTACATCCTTTTGAATAAAAATGTATCTCTTGATTATTGATTATGATTTTAAAGTAGCACATTTCTATACATATATGTATGGGACGGATATTAAAAAATAAGGTAATATATTTAATATTATTGTAGAAAAACATAGCATAATTAGAGTATAAAATGTATATGTTTATGATGTTATAATAAAAAATTATATGTTTATGATTTTATAATATTTATGCTGTTATCACTATAGTAGTTACTTTTGTTGAATAATGAAATCATGGTCAAGACATTTTAGTTTTATCATTTCACGTCAATATTAACTTACCAATTAATAGAAATCATGGTTAAGACTTTTCTAGTTCTTAAGGCAAGGCATAAATATTGGGAAATAGATAAAGTCACTCAATTTCTTTTATAACATATATTGATATTATTCCACATGAATATGAAAATACTACTTGTGAGTATGTTGATGTTAACAACAACAATAGATCTTTGATTTAGAAGTGGAGAAGAATCTTCAATATTCATAAATAGTATTTTTTTAGATGTAAATGATTATTTTCTTGATAAACGAAACATTATAAATTTAGAGTTTTCAAATTGGAATTATTATAAAATTGGAATGATGGAAAAATGTAATTATTTATAGTTTTATAAACATGATATAGTTTACGAGCATGAAGTGCATGAAGTGTTGTTAAATATTTGATAATATCTCTTCATATATTTCTCTTCATGGAAATTCTCAACCAAAAAATATGTCAATCTACAATTTTTATCATGCATTATACATTGAGTAACATTGTTTCCAACATAAAAAAAAAGAGAACCACGACACCTTGCTCTAAGAGTATTATTCCAAAATGGGAACTTCTTTTCATTATTCCAAAATGGGAACTTCTTTTCATTTTTAAATGGATGTTTCCTCTTCCTTGAAACACCAATTTTCTTTTAAAAAAAAGAAGGTAGAGTGTCTTTTCTCCCGAACTTCATTTAGTTATATATCATCTCCATGGTTCATCTTGTATCAATTTCTTCATATTTTTCTTGGTGATATATACGAGGCCACATAGTGATTGTATCTACTTTACCATGTGTGTCTTTATTTTTTAATTCTCTTCATTTTTAAATGGATGTTTCTTCTTCCTTGAAACACCAATTTCCTTAAAACAAAAGGTAGAGTGTCCCTTCTCCCGAGCTTCATTATATATATATAATTTTATTTTATTTTAAATTAATTTTTTTAACTTGTTTTGTTTTTTAATTTTTTTTAATTTTTTTTTTAATTTTTATTTTTATTTTTTAATTTGAATTTATTTTTAAATTTAAAATTTAAAAATATTTTATGTTTTTAATTTTCTATTTAATTTTTATTTTCTATTTTAATTTTTTTTAAAATATTTTTTCATATATTTTTTTAATTTGTATAATTTTAAACTTTATTTTCTTTTACAATTTTTTTAATTTTTTTTTTAAATTTTTTTTTTTTTTGATTTTTTAAATTTAAATTTTTTGATTTAATTGTTTAAAAAAAATTATTGTAATTATTATAATTATTTTTAACTTTTTTATTTTATTTGTTTTGTTTTATAATTTTTTAATTATGTGGTTTTTTTTATAATTTAAAAATATATTTTTGATGTTTTTTTGGGTTAAATTTTTTTTCTTTAAATATGTATTTTTTTGAATTTTTTCTCTATTTATTTGAATTTTTTATTTTTACAATTTAATTTTATTTCATGTTTTTTTAATTTTATTTTTATATTTTATTAGCAACATGAAAATCACTACTCTAAATAAAAAGGGTTGATGTTGCATCAACACTTTTCAAAATTAGCATGAAAATCACTAAAATTTTAAAACAAATGTTCATACTTGATAAATAAAAATATTTGAAGTGTCAAAAATCAATTCTCTAAAAAAAGGGGTTGATTATGCATCACCACTTTTCAAAATCGACATGGAAATTAATGATATTAAAAATAAAATAAAATAAAACAAATAAAGTGCCAAAAATATGTTAAAAAAACAAGGTGATTCTCCATCACCACTTTTCAAATTGACATGAAAACCATAACATTTAAAAATAATAATAAGAATAAGAAAATTTAAAGTGCAAAAAATATGCTCCAAAATAAAGGTGATTCTGCATCACCACTTTTCAAAATCTGTTATTTTTTTTTCTACCTCAAAAAAACGAGTATTATGTAATTTTCTCATTTAATTGATAACTTTGATTACATTAATCAATAACCAATAAATCATTTTCTAATGTAAACATATGTAATCATAAACTTTCGAAAATAAGATGCTATGAACTTGAATAAACTAAAACACATCAAAATTCATATGGTTTTGAAAGTTATCCCATTTGTACTTCATTATTTTGTACGATGTACATATCCAATATTTTTTTAATTGGTTAAGAGCATTTTTAGAGTCACCAACCTTCCATCATTTTTTTCCTTTGACTTTGTTTGTTCTTGATCACCATGTATCTCCACATTTTACTAAGGATATTATTAGTTTGAATTATGTGATTACTCTTGTATTATACATTTCTAATACATTGTTTGATTCTACTTTAAGAAATAATATTCTTACCGTTATTAGTTTCTATGTAAATTGATGTAAGTGGGGGAACATATCTCTCTAGCTTAATTTGTTGTAGTATCTATTTAATGTCTCTATTATCACTCATTAAATGAATTACTTAGCCATAAATGAGGCCTTTTATGCCATTTACTAACACATTTATCTCTACATCTTCCATCCCCTTCTACATCTATCAGATATTATAATGTATTTGCATACACTATTGGGAGTAAAATATTATTGTAGAGCCTTTTAAGACAAATATTTCAAACAACCATTCCCATAAAGGTCAAATTGTTGACTTTTTTATTCCATATTTCATGAGAAAGACACACTAAGGTTAACTTTTCCTTGAGGCTTTCTATCTTGCTTCTTTGAAAAACGCTTTTACACTTTTGTTCAAAATCCTTTAAAGTAAATAATGATTAAGAGATAAATATTTAAATGGAAGTCTAAAATGAAAGCAAATTAAATATAAAAACTTAGCATTGGTTCGTAAGAAGGTTTTCTTCCCCTCCTAGGACACACTAGCTCACCAAAATTCCCCCAATGGTATCTAGATTTCAAAATTTGTGTAATTAACTCCATTTAAACCCATGTTTTGTTTGCCTTATTTTGTTGTCTACATATATTTAGGTGTAGTAGGGTCTACAAGCCCAGCTACCTTCACTTTAGATTGATAATGAATATATATATATTTTTTTCTATGTAAAACTAATCTATTAACAGAGGTATAATATTACAACAAGACCGTAGTCAGAGTCTACTGCCTTAGAGGCAAAGTTATCAAGAAAACGCAGAGAGCACTGCCATAGCCCACGTAGGGGTTCATAGTGAGATATTGCAGAGTTTACATTGAGCTAGAACTGGACAACAAGACACCAAAAAAATTCCACCAGCAACATAACAGAGATAGACCCAGTAGTCTGGGCAAAAGGAAAAGAAGACCAATAAAGCATCAAACCCATTAATCGTCGGGAGACTCCTCCACTATCCGGCACCAACTGTAGGCTGGCATATCACTGTCGCGTGCTTCTTCAGGGGCCGAGGGACCTGGTTCAGCTGGGGCTTTGTCATCAGCTGGAACAGAGCTTGCAAGGAACGACGGAGGCTGCATCATGGCTCGATCACTTTCCAGGTTGAAATTCGAGAATTGACCGATTTCCGCGTCAGGAACCACAGGCTGTGAACTGGACTCCCCAATCTGGTGCTCCTCAAGAAAGACCACCGAGAAGATAGCTGTGATCCGAGGTCAAGTGAGGGCACTGTCGAAGATGAAACGCGCAGAGCCTGAGGTGGGGACCGAAGAGGCCTGGGGTCCTGGCGCTTGGGAGCTCCTGTTCAGACAGACATCATGAATACGCCTCCTACCACTACGAGTCCGGGGGTAGTGGTCAATGCCTTGACTGGTGGACGAGGTAGGCGATATTGAGGATGGGCTGGGGTGACCCCTGGAGGGGCGACCTCTGGAGCCTCCTCTTCTGCTACGCATACGGTGCCACAGCCATGGCATAGTGAGATTCGGCATAAACCTGAGAACAACGAAGACAGAGCTGAATGAATATGGAGGGAGGCCAGAAAACGGAAGGAGAACTTCGGAGAACTGGGGTAACAGAGCTACATTCTGCACAAAACAAAACTCCGACCGACAGACCCTCCCCCTGCTATGAAAATACCAACCAGTGATACCAATGCAGACGAGAATGC
The DNA here is from genome assembly GCA_034641835.2 of Pinus albicaulis. Taxonomy (NCBI): domain Eukaryota; kingdom Viridiplantae; phylum Streptophyta; class Pinopsida; order Pinales; family Pinaceae; genus Pinus; species Pinus albicaulis. The sequence continues at coordinate 577,287,274 of CM076575.1, read as the reverse complement.
AAGCCGAAGCCAAGTGATATATAACCCAGCTCTTATGGTACCAATCCTTTGAATGCTCTGCGTCCACTCGCACCATATCCATCCTTCTCACGCTTAGGAGATCAACCTTCATAACTGCTCCTTCGATGTGAATCGAGCCAGAGGATTCGAAGGCCGGAACCACCGCTGTGGAGATCAATTGAATGCTGAAATTTTCTGATCCCATGACCTCGGTAGGAGCAGTGTATAAATGCTGCAAGCTGTTGTGCAGAGGGCATATTAACTCTACGTACTGGATGGGCAGGTGTCGGCATGACTCGCCCGCCATTGTCCCATCTCAATAGCAGTCCAACTGTACACCCGCATCCGGGAAGATTGATAATGAATATTATTATATACTTTACTATTTAATATTTTTTGGGAATCAATTTGATTGTTTGTTTTCCATTAAGAATTAAAAAACGTATTTATTCAATTCAAATATCATTTTACGATAACAATGAAATTTTTTAAACATGAACGGAAACGAGTATCTGCTTTTTTTAAGGTAGAAAAAAATAGTCTGATTTTGAGAAATGTTGATTTAGAATAGTCGTAATTTTTTTTAGCATGTCTTCTACACATTAAATTTTCTTATGCATCAAGTATAAACGTTATTTTTAAAATGTTAGTGTTTTTATGTTGATTTTGAAAAGTGTTCATGCCAACAACATTTCCTTTTTTTAGAAGACTTATTTTTTTACTTAAATTTTTCTAATCTATTAAATGCTAATAATTATTTTCTAAATTTAACAAATTTTGAGGTACTCGACTTCTTCTTCTTCACTTACATATTTTTTTAAACTTGTTTTTCAGATATTTGTTTTTTGTTTTTTTTTAATTTGTAGTGAGATATTTGATTTTTTGCGGTGTCAAAAAAACAAAAAAAAGGTCAAAATTTTAAAGTGTCAATATTCTGTCTAATTATATATTGTTGAATAATATTTCATTGCACATTAAATAATTACCACTAAAAAAGGAAGATTTTTTAACAATTTACATTAAAAAACACATTTTGAATATAGAAATAACTTAAAATATACACATTTTGCATCTTTTTTTGGCTAAAACTGACATGTCAAATAAACCATTTTTATAAGAAAAATTTAACAAAAAATATATAAAAATTAGCAATTTTTGTGAATTTTATGTGAGAAGTTAATATTAATTATAGTGTTTTTCAAAAATTACATGATTGACATAAAAATTAAGTGAAATTCATTTTATACAAATATTAAACTTATAATAACAAAAATTGATATTTATTTCTTCTCATAAAATGTTAGAGTCAAAACATTACAAGTATAACGTAACCCAAACTCTTCATCTTCAAGAGTTTCATTACTATCCCCTTCCAAAATATTTTCATCATTGGCTTCAGTTTCATCATTTTCCTCTTCTAATGGATATTTGATGTTTGCGAACTTCTCAAAGTATGCCTTTCCTATCATTCCATCTAATGGTTGTTGAGGTTATTTTGATTTTTTTGCCACACAAGATCCATTAAAATCCCCTTTCCTCAAACCAACTTCTTGCATCGCATCTAGAAGAAATTGAAGAGCATTGATTCTTTGCTAAATAAATTTGCATTGTACTGGGTCTTTTTCAATGGAAATGCAATTTCTTCCTTTTTGTAAGCAACATGCTAGTGTTGTACCCAATCATCAAGTACAAAAGAAAAAAATTAGTAAATTATTATAAACAAAAAAAATAAAAAATAAAATAGTGAAATTCATTATTATATAATAAAACTTATTTGAACCTTAAAATAAATCCAAAACCCAATCTCCTTAATTTGAGCATAAATCTAAAATATAGTTAATCAGTTACTGTGGTTTTGATATATTTTAACTATCTCTCATTTTGCTTCTTTATCTTCATATGTTAGTTTTTTTACAACAACATCATGGACAGGTACTTGGCTATGATTCCTTCTATCTACTTGATTGAAAAGAATAGGCTTGTAGTTATCATCCTTTGTCCAACTTTCAACATGAATGAACCCACAGTCACTTATAATTGGTTGATTTCTGCCACAAATAAGATTTGGCTTTTGCTTGTAACATGAAATAGTAAAAGTTCAATTAACTTGTACATAAATGTTTTTTTTAACATTTATCAAACATACAATTTCAACGTCTTACCATGTAAGCTACATCCTTGAATTTGCTTTTCCCTTGAAACTTGATATAACAACCCCAATTATGTGTCTGAATAAAATGTCACAAATCTCCAAAATGGTGATGTTGTGACTTCTAGAAATCCCGCAACCAATTTACTAAATTATTGATAACTATAAGGGTCACTATCATATTCAATGTTTGAAATATTGAAACCATGAGGAATATCTGCAATAACTAGGGAATAATCACTTTTAGGTATGAGTTTTGCAATGTCTTCAAAATCACGTGATATTATTTGATATTGGATAGTGTGGAGCCCATTCCAAATGAAATGATTAATACTAGGATCAAGTTCAACATCACTAAGATGTTTTTTTCTTATCCTTTCCATTTTTATTTTTTCAATAAAGCTTCTGAAACTATCTCGTGCTTCATTTGCATCCTTCTTCATCTTTAATAAAATAAACAAAAGCAATGTATAAGTTATAAATTAAAAAGAATATACATATGAATAGAAATGAATGAACATACCTTTTTAAATGCAAGATAGAAAAATTTTATCACTCATGTAGAACTTGAATCTGGGCAGTTGTGTACAACATCATCCCAACTATCTTCATTCAAAAATTTAACCATTTGTTTTTGTATTCTCTTATAAACCTCGTGACTAAATAAATTAAGTAAGCAATGTTAATATAGTATTATGTATAACAAATAATACCAACAACAATATATTATATTTAACAAAAAGTTATAATCCAAAAAAATGTAAAAATAACAAAATTACTTTAGAAATTCCTTAGACATTTCCTCCATTAATAATTCTCCTGACTTTACATGAGAGAATATTTTTTTGACAAGCTTTTCATCCTTCACTCCTTGCATTGATTTACAAGGTGTGATAGCCATATCTTCTAGAAGGAGCTTCATTTCAGGACTCTATTTACTATTGGTACATATAAATGGTTTAGACTTTTTGACCTTCTGACTTTTGATGTCAATGTTATCCCACAACTCAAAAATCAGATTAGTCAATTCCCATATCTCTCAGTTCTAAATGCCAACTAGAAAATGCTATCTATAGCTATGAATATTTCAGAATTTACTTTGCCACCTTTTGAACTTATTTTTTCTTCTATTTTATAACCAATTTCCATACAACATTCCTTCCGAAATGCATGATCAACCTTTGTCTTATCACCACCATATTTTTCTTCAAATTCACTATGAAATCCTATACTCATTATCTAAATTATGATCCCATGCCAATAAATTTGCTTTTTCATATGTTAAAACAGCATAAATAATACATTTCATTGTTTCAAAACGCGGGTTATTGGGATATTCTTCCATTAATTTCCTTTGAGATTCTACATCATGGTTGCCCCCAAGTACATAATATTTATATTCAAAACATTTTGACTTGTCAAATGATTATTTGTTAGGGACCTAACTTGGATCAATAAGAAGAACATAATCAACCACATGTGCAAAAGGGTTGTACCTCATCAATGTTTTCAAATTGTGAACATGCAAGTGGTGTGGCTTTCTAATTCGATATTTGAACTGTCCTTCATATTTCTTGTAGACTTGAATGACATTAAGTTGAAATGACCAACCACCCTCAATTAAATTTGTCTTCACCAAATGATGTCGAATGGAATTTTAATTTTTTTCATAATGCCATCCTCTAAATTAGCTCCTACCGTAATGATTTCTTTGCTTGCTTTATAGTTTTCACTAGGCCCTTCACTAATGCCCATGATTTTTGCAGAATGAGAAATTTTTTGTTCTTCCTCCTGTTGGCTATGATATTTTCTTGAACCGAAACAATCTCCTCATCATCAAATATAAGGGAGACATTATTGGGCATTTTTTTTTTTTTTTTTATGGCTCTTATCCTTTCTAACATTATTTCTAATATGATCCTCAGATATGTCAATACATTCTTCATCTTCATCTTCAACTTCAGCTTGAACTTCAACTTTCCCATTTTGAAAAGTAACATGTATACCTTTACTATATTGATCCCTTTGATACAATCTTGTAGCATCATGAAGTATTTTTTTTGCTTTTTCCCATATCTTATGCTTCATGTTCATGGAATATATTCATAATATCTCGCTCTATATAATAGATCCCCCCCAACATAATTGAAATTCCCTAAGAAAAATCCTTTAAAACAAAATATAATATGTCAATATTAACTAAATTATTAAAAATAAAATGATACATTTGAATAACACAAAACATATAAGTGTAAATAAAAATAATTACAATCTTCTGTGCAATATTTTTTACGATTTGTTTGCATATTTTTGAATAATCTTCCCCCGTGTTATACATTGACAATGTAAAATTATATCTATGTTTATCATGTGACTTGGGTGGTTTTGATAGTATATAAACACTTTTAGTATTTGGAAGAATATATAGGTCTAATAATTTTCCCACCAGGTCATAACTTTCAGCATCAAAATTCTTACTAGCATATCGATATAATTGCAGAGATTCGTCTTCTATATCTTTCAGAAACAATGCATATTTTGAATGATTCACTTCTGTTGATTTCTTCTAGTATGAAACCAACTTCTTTTCTTTTGTGGATGCATCTCCCACATTTTCAGTAATTAAATAAGGTGCAATTACAAGGAATATGCAAAAGGTGTTGAAGGAAATGGTCATTTTATTACATATCAATATTTAGTGCAGATATGGAGGAGAGAATTTAACAATGTTCGTATTCCTAAGAAGACAAGGATGGGGGTTTGCAATACATGTGCTTCTCTAGAATAAAAATGGATAAATGTCAAGGAGTAGAAAGAGGTAAGAATTCATAACATTATTCTTTTAAATTGTATAGTGATCAACTATGGAAATGCATTTATTAATACATTTATTTTATGATATGTGTAGATTCCATTGTCAAAGCCCTTCAAGAGCATCACGAACAACAAACAAGTGAAAGGAAAAAGTTTTACAAGCATCTAAAGAAGGGTTATGATAATCCAAATAAATATTTGGGTTTGATAATTGATGGTATGGACCAGAAGAAAAAACTTCTACCACATTTTGTTCGCACACCAAAAAATTTGCAGGAGGAAAAGGTTATCTAGTTTCACTTGGTTGGTTGTATGGCCTTCAATGGGAAATTGTCGGCAAGAGTTTACTTCACAACTCTAAATATTCATAATGATTGAAATATGACAATAACCATAATTCATGATGTGATTTCTCATTAGGGTGGTAATATTCTTGAAATTGTATCTACAATTAGACAACACTTGTCATGAAAAAAAATCAGACTTTTTTTGGATATCTAAACCTGCTTGTTGAATTGAGAATTTTCATAAGGTAAAGGTTGGTTTCCTTCTTGTTGGGCACACTCATGACCATATTGATCAGATGTTCAGTAATTTTTCAGTAACATTGAGGAGGAAGAACGTTGGGAGCTTGTCATCATTAATTGAATGTATTAAGAAATCATATATGCCAGAGCCTGTTTTTCATGTGTTAGAAGAAACTGTTGACATGCAAAGGTTTATTCTCAGATCGCATGGTCAGGAGAAATGTGTTGAAAAAATTAATGACATTAGCTTCCAACATCAATTTCGTATCAAACAAATTGATGGGAAAACACTTATATGGGGAAAGAAGTATTCAACAACTGAATAATGGGCGCCATCATCAGGTTTGGAATTTTTGAAGTTCATTAAAAATCATCCAATATTTGCGTCAAATATATTGTTATTTCAATTAATTGGTGAAGTTCATAATGCACGAAGGAAAAAGAGAGATATAGATTATTTTGAATTCCTGGAAGAAATTAAAAAAAAACATTAGATATACATTTGAGTACTTTGATTTTGCTAATTCAGTTTGGTGGGAGTCCTTTTTCAACAATCAGAGTGATATCCTTTCAAGACCAGAAAATAAAGATATGTTTTTGAAGATTCCATTTGTTAGTATGAATCTTTCGTCGGAAAAAGACCACTTTAGATACGCATAAAAAATAGCCCTAACATCAATTATGGCTACCAATATATTTAAATCTGCAGTTAGTTGATCCAAATAAAGCTGCACAAATCCAGATCTATGCATAAAAGACATTAAGCAGTGAAAGTGAAATGTTGCTCCATACATCCAATAGATAAGACAAGAACAATATATTTGAAAGAATTTTTATATTAAAGGGGCACCTGAGAGGAAAACAAGAAAGGTGTTTCCAATTCTCCTCAATGGGATGGGTTCTTGAAAGTCTTCAGCATTTTAGATCTAAAATTTCTCTCTCTTGTTGGTGTAGAAAACCCAGACAAACATAGAACTCAAAGGGAGCTCACAAAGAAAATGGTAAAGAATGTGACAATGATAATGGCTCAAAGTCAGACCAAGAGTATAGATCCAGAGTGATCTAATGCAATGAAAGGTGACCAATGAATGGGAAAACCCTTCTATTTATAACAAAATATTAGGGCGGTCTAGAACTTGGTGTATGAATAAAATATTGTTAATCAAATTCTAGAACCACCTTTTAGGAATATTTTATTATATTTGTTGGAGGGGAAAGGATTTTCGACTTAGGTCAATTCCTTTATTTATAAATAATAAATAAATAAATGATTTATTTATTACTTTAAGGAAATGGTGGAAATATAATTAAATAAATAATTATTTATTTAATTATTTATAAGTTATTTAGTCAAATTTAACTAGGAATATTATTTAAATAAGGATTAAATAACTATCTTCTAGGAAATAATCAAATAAATAAGGATTTATTTAATTGATTTCTCCTTTGTTTTGGGTTAAATATGACCAGAATAATAATTAAATTGATGTTTAACTAATATTCTTTAGAACATAAATAAATATAGATTTGTTTATTTCTGGGGTTTCCTGTTTAGACCATAAACAACTTAATAAAGGTGTTTTACTAAGTTATTTCACATAGCGAAAGCAATTTTACTTAGGGTAAAATTGGTCTTACATGGCGTACTTGGGTCCATCTAATGATAATAGGTTAGATGACCAAAAAATGGTGTAACATATTGCCCCCCAGCATGCGAGTGTTAGGAGAAAATCGTATGACCGAAGTACGTTGTAAGAACTCAATCACCAGACATCAATAGGGAAGTCAGAGAGAGAAATGTAAGGTAGTCTAATGTACTAAAAGACTAGACCCTGAGGAGACGAGACTTATAGGTGCAACAAGTCTCTAGTTTTTGAGATGGTACCTGTGCTAAAGGCAGCGGGGCAGGCATACCTATGCCCACCAAGACAAAGTACAAAAGAATAGTGTGGCCAGTAAACAAGGAACCGAACTATAAAGTACATGCTAGCATAAACACAAGCCAGAACAATAGAATGATGAATCCCACATACATGTTGTGCCTAGGATAACAGCCAGGACTTATACAATAATATCTGAGTACATGAGATACAAATACAACCCAAATGCCCCCTATAAACAGGGAAGGGCTCACAAAATATGACTGATACATGCAAATAAAAAAGGTGCTGCAAGAAGCTAAGGCCGACATCATCAAATATAAGGAGCTGCATCAAAGGCTGAAATGAAGAGGTCATCCGGGCATGTGGGGGGCTACCTATAGGGCCACCCCCTCATGAGGGTTGAGACATATCACACACACCCGGGAAACACCAATAGCTGCTGCTGCATCACTAGACCATCAAGTATACGGATCTCGATCATGCTGAAAGGAGCTGGAGTGGAGAAACAATCAAGTCAAAGGGTAATGAGAAATCCCTTTGCCTGATTCGAGGCAACAAACGAATGGAGAAGCTGGAACCAAGGTACACTGCCCTATAGACCTGTCTTCTAGAGTGAATGAGCTCATGTCGACAGAAGGAGGTCCTCCGTAGGTGAGGCAATAAGGGATCCTCAACTAAGGCATGAAATAAAATAGTAAAGCGACTGACAGACTAACACGAATGATGATGATGAGTAGCGAATGAATGACTTCCATTGTTAGAGCATAAAGGGCATGAATGACTTGGTAGAGACTGACACAATATCATGAGGGATAGGGGACAATGGGACTAAAGTCCATAATGTGCGCCACGAGAGAGGGACCAAGCAATGAAGGATGGAGGACTATAGCGGGATACAAAGGGACTCGGGATAGACTCCACGAATGCGAGGATGACTCAACTCGGATGCTCTAAACAAGGGCAACTCAATGGTGCTGCCATACAGTAAAGGTCCAATGGGGGACCATAAAAACATGAGTGCAATAGGGTATCTCATGATGAAAATCAACACGAACAAGAACAAGTAAGGAGGTAAAGTGGTGCCCCAAGTACAAGTGTTGTAAGTGAGGAAATTCAATTTGGAGGAGAGGTGAATAGACCCTTCGTGGAAAAAATGTGTCCTAGTGAAGTATCAAAAAATGAAAAACTAATATATACCCATTTGAGTGCTCAGTGAGAGCTTTCCAACGGTGTAGACGGTGCATCAAACGGGGCTATGGTTTGGTCGCAACGGGCGAAAGAAAAAGCAGGGGTTTCTCTTCTAATAAGGCATTTTCCCTCCAAATACATTCATTTTCTTGTGTAGCTGTGGTGAATGTGGAGAGGAGAGAAGGCCCTAAATCTTGCGACGATCATAGTGAACAAACCAACCGTTGGAATCTAGATTCGTCAGTTATAGGTAAGAGGCCTAATCCTACTCTTTGTTTTTGATGGATTAAAAGTTTAGATTAGGGTCCCAAATCTTAGGAACAGCCCTTACCTCATCTTTATGGTCGGGTCGCACTTTTTGGGGTAAAAACTACGACCTGGGAAGCAGGTTTGGGCCTAAAAAGTGCGACCTATCCCAGGATTTGGCCAAAAGGTGGGACCCATCAGAGGGAGGTGATTTTAATGCTGTTGTGGACTGAGAATCAAGTTTTGTGTAATTGAATGCAGTTTTTCCTATCTGTAGACTGACAAATATAATGGTTTTTTGTAGATATGGCAGATATACATATCAAGTGGAGAGAGAGAGACTTGGGTACATTATGGTTGGATATCCAAGAAAATCAGGGTGTCCATCGTGCATTGGCCAGGTTTGGGGTTCTGAAATTTATGGAGAACCCTCTGATGAGAGCTAGGGAGCCCTTGTTGGCCCGGATTGTCAGTTATTGCGATCCAGATCATGAGGTCTTTATAGTGCAAGGGCATAGGATTGAGCTAACAGTCCAGGATCTGTATTTCCTAACTGGTCTCCCACCATTAGGGAAGGTGGGAAATACACAACCAGTGTTACCGCGGGGGTGTAACATCATGGAGTTCGTAGAGAGACATTGTCAACCAGGTGTCCGAGTCAAAGGGACTCGGATATCGATTGGGGATCTAGAGAGGTTGGAGAACCGTGTAGTGGGGGCAGCAGTGTTGCGGATCCTGGGCAGCCAGGCGCTCCATCGCATCAGTGGAGGGCAGATGATTATTATAGAAAGTGTGTTGAGTGGGACCTACTATGGGTGGGCCCAGATGATGTTCGTGTCATTGAAATGACAGTTGTCACTTTTTAAGTGGCAAGTGAACCATGATTGTGCTTATGGGACTGTATTGTGCTCCTTCTCTTTTGAGAAGATCCCGACCTTGCGACCTCGTGTACAGCTACCTGATGGGGGTCCGAGAGAACCCAGGATGCGTCGGTGGGGGCGACTACTGTGCAGAGGGGGAGGATGGGCGGTCGGACGGGTGTTCCGACCAGAGTTCTTTGCCCATTGGGATCAGATGCCATTGTACATAGACGACTATCCCTATAGTGGGATGAGTTATTGGGGAGATCTGGACTTGTCGCTTCCGCCTGGTCGAGTATGGGGGCCTGATGGTAAGTGACAATTAACTAATCTATTATGTGCATGTTAAAGTTTGTGAATAGTATTTATGGTACTGATCCTTATACTTTTGGTATGTAGATATAGCTCCGGTGAAACCATCCAGATATATAGGACGACCTGCAGTAGCAGGAACTA